>VYXH01007725.1:974050-1039826 GCA_013397275.1 Burhinus bistriatus | reverse complement strand
CCCCCCTCTTCTGCTATCAGTTTCTCTCTTCATCAAACTACAATTAAGTAGGCTGACAGTATTGCAAAGTTTTGATAACAGAAAGCCTACCTCTTTTGCCTTTTTGGTTGATTTTTTTCAAGCTTGTCTTTAAACAGGGCTTTAAAATGTTGTTGCTACTATTAAAAAAAAAAAAGAGGGCAAGGGCAAGGGCAAGGGCAAGGGCAAGGGCAAGGGGAAAAAGGTCTTGATAGATTGTAAACATGGTCCTTAGAGGCTTACTTCTTACCTTAGTCTCTTCAGAATTCAGCCCAATGACTCCTTTACAGCCAAGCTCTTTTCCTAAGGAACTGAAATACGCATGATATCTCTACTCTCTCCCCCTTTCTAATTTCCACTTAAGCCCTATGGAGGGAAGCTTCTTAGGTACCAGCAGGAGAAGGCAAGGCAGCAGAAGTTCACAAACCCTGCTAGGTATGGGAAAGAACAGCATTCCCATGGGTGATGTGCGCAACAACAGCAATAGGCCAGGGCATAAAACTTTCACTTCTACAACAAAAATTGAGTATTCTCTATCTCAGCCATAAAAAAAAAAAAAAAAATCCTTAATATGAAGCTTGTTCCTGGAGGCCTGCAGAATACCTCCTTGCCTTTTACACCCTTTCTGTATATGCCAAGTGCCCAAATCCATTACCTTGACAACACCGTGCATCACTGTAACAGCATGAGTCAGACTTGTGATTTTTGTGACCATAACAAAAGCAGACTCCCATCGATTGGCATGGAGCTCCCTGTTTGAAACTATAATTTCAGAAGGATACTTGCTTTAAATCTTGTTGCTCTCTGCTTGGGTCTTGCCAAACTTGCACATATACCAAAACCAGTAGCTTGTTTTATGGTCTCATTTTAATGGGTTTGTCTGTATTCCAAGACCCAACAAACAAAACAGATCAAAAACTCTCCATAAGGAGTTTCAGTCACAGCTTCTTCCTCACCCTTCACATAACCAATCTTAATCGGCTGAGCTCAGTGTCTGAATCATCTCCCATAGTTTCCAAATGACGGTTGCGATGTTCTGTTCCAGATTAAAATCCAAGCGTCCAGTTGTTTTCCTTAAAACCTTTTGGCATCTGCAAAGCTGGACCAAAGGCTTACACCGGTGAAGGAGGGAATGAAGAGGGGATAAACCAACAAAACTGTATGTCAGGTTTTCTATCAGAGAAACTACAGGTCCTAGCAGGTATCGATCCAAAGACAGGAATGACTGCTGACTAGGACGTTTGGCTGACAAGCCAAAAAAAGTAACCAGGTTACAAGAATGATAAAAAATTACTGTCACCACGAGCACACAGCAGTACATCTTCTTTTACAATATCCAGGAGAAAAAGGGTCAGATTTCTTGTGTTTCAGTTTACTTCCCTTGTCAATGTGCCCTTTTAGTCAGCTGTGCTTATCTAGCTTAGTTGACAGACGCATGACAGGGACATACCCTCCCTATGAACTTCTGGCAGAATACTCCAATGCTGTATCAAAAAAGCATATAGAAAAGCTCATGAAATCCAGCGGTAATTGGATTTCTCATCAATAATGTGGGCTATGCACGGCCATATAGCGTACCCAGTAAGGCATGGTTTACTGCTTTTTGCCTGGTACCCATTCACAGGCTTGCAAGTGTCAACATCTAGCACAAGGCACAAAAGTACAAAACTCCCATTTTACCAGTCCTGTAAGCCACTGACTGTTAGAGCAAATGCTAAAGCAATGAGAGGCGACTTCTCCACTTGATCTTAGTAGATATTAGGACATTATGAGAAGATGTGAGCACCACTGAATATCAGTGATATTATATTTGTTACATGAGAAGGATCTTACAGTACCCATTGAAGCTGTGATGTGGAACTGTACAGAGCGCGAGCGTGTTTTTGAGAGGAAGGAAAATGGACAGAAACCAGTTCATACAGCCATGTGAAAAGATGACATCTGCCCTAGTAACAAAGCAGGAGATTAAATAAGATATGGTGTGTGCTCCTGCTAAGCCAAAATCCATTACAAGATGAGAAATCCTTGCAGGAAAGAAGGGCAGCTCACCCCACCACTTCCATAGGGCTGCTGAGGTACAGGGAGAACAATGGAGGCAGCAGGAGGGAGGGGAACACTGTAAGGCCAAAGTGGGCCTGCAGCACTCCACAGGCAGCAGAGAGGATATCCACATTGCCCTTAAACGGACTCTCACAGAAAGCCTCGATGGGGATGACTGGTATTGATGACTGAATTTGTGAAGGGGTGGAGGACCATGGAGGATGCTCCTCAGGTCTCTCAGGAGATCCCAAATATTTCACAGCCCTGAGCCTCCCATCTGTTCCTGAGAATAGGATGAAGATCTAATTAAGGGGAGATTAACATGATAGGCTTGAGGCAGCAGAGTCTCTGCTGGAGAAAACTGAGTTACCTGATGGAGCTCTTTGAACAAGTTAATACAATAGTAGAGAATGGTGAAAGGCAATGTAATTTTCCAAAAGTTTTCAATAACTTTCCATGTAATAGAGCAAAGGCACTATCCTGTCCTTAGGGGATACAATGCTATAGTTCAGAGAAAAAAATGAAAGAGAAGAAAGGTTAAATCAAAACAAGGTACAAGTTGACTTTCGGCCCATTATTCTGGTGCTGACACACAAGTAATGACACACCATCATGGCCCATTCAAAGAAAGGACCAAACCCTGGCAGGACTTCAGTGTCCCAACCTACATAGTGCATGTTCCATCTCCAGAGCACGAGGAGACCAGTGACCAGGGCTGTACTGGACAAACCAACAGCTGCCAGAGAGGAGTGAGAAGCTCTTGAGTCAAGTACCATGAGGTGACCGATGGTGGCAATACTGCAAGGAACAATGCAAGGAAATAAACAGCCCTTAACTAAAGGGTGAAATGAATGACATAAGTACCAGAAGACATAAACAGCAAGGGCCTAGTGGGATTTTCTGTCATACTGCTGCAGACTTCAACAAGAGTTAAGTGCAAAGTATTTCTGAAAATCCCAAGGAAGTTTATCTGCATTTTTAGGCAGCGGAAGAGAGCATCAGTTTCACAGTGTTCTCTTGATTACTCGTCTTTCTATGACTATCAAAGACTTGAAGTTCAGTTGAAGCTTTGCTGCGGAACTGAAGTCAACACTTGTAGCTGGTGCAGTCTGCCTCAGCGAAGGACACGGTCCAAGCCAGAGTCAAATCCATGGGTGTTGCTCTCTGCCTGTCTGAGGAACACGTACCCTTCCCCTCAACACTCTGAGTGTTCAACTCTTTCTGATTACTGTGTTCCTAAGTCCCTTGTGAGACAGCTAGATGTTGATCTTCCCATTTTATGACTAGAAACTGAGTCACAGAGAGTCTAAGCAACTTGGCCAGAGTCGCAGAGGGAGCATCTGGTTTAGCAGAGAGCTGAAGCCCAGCTCCCCAGTGCCAGGCGAGCAGCCAAACTCCTGGAACAGCTTCTGTCAGGAACAATCCCCATATGGAAACAAGCCATGAACACAAGGACAGCCTAATTACAATTAAAAAGGAATATTCCCAGACCCAAATATGGTAGCAGCACATAACGTATAGTTAACCCCTTACAGCAGGACCCTACACTGAGCAGGCAGGGTCCGACCATCCAGAAAGCTTTTGGAACGTGCCTGCTGCTGACTGCCATGACCACTACCACAGCATGGAGTGAGGGCACAGCGATAACCCAGGCCCCGGGTTGGCTGCTCAAGATCGTCACCTGCAACTGCCAGGCAGCCCTTCTTCTCCACATCCCTCCTCCTGAAGCTGGAGCCACCACACCAACCCTGTCAGAGCGCGCTCTGCCCTGGTGCAGCCAAACTAATCCTAGAGCCTCCTCTCCCCCCCAACACACACTGCCATTTTACTGCAAAAACACTTGTTCACTCTAGTTAAATCCCCCCTGTGCTTTCCTTTGGAAGGGAGGATTTCAAAATTTGATTTGTTTTAGTCACTAAGTACTCTCTGCTATTCCCACCAGCTCCTTTAGCTGACAAGGTTTATCCTTGTCGCCACTTTGTTGTGCTTTATGAATAGGGACCCAGCAAAACCCAAGACACCATTTAACATAGTGCACATTAGTCTTTTACCCTGGGCCGCTCGGCGCCTGGTATCGCTCTCTCTACCAGAGTGTTACACACAAAACGGTCCCTCTAGGCAATGTCCTCAGTCAGGAAGGATATTAACTCCCCCCAGCAGAGCGTGTGACTGAAATGCCGACTATCCCTGTGGTTTAAAGCATGACTGGCAAAACATTTGTGCATACCAGAGAGACGCTGATCTGGTTCATACCATGGTGGCCTGGAGCACGACGCCCCAGACGACACAGGGAGCGCCAGCAGTGTCCACCTCTGTGCTGAGCAGGAACACCTCCTCACACACCTCCTCTGAGCCTTTTTGTGCTTCTTCCCACGTGCCCGGGGCAAGAGCCAGGCATGGTGTGCCGTCCCTGGGAGGCACTCCCGCTGCACGGAGCCTGTGCAAGCAGGGCGTCCTGTTTCCGGAATGTTCCACCTCTTCCCTTCAGGGTGCGCCTCGCCCTCCTCACCCCACCCCGCTTCTAGTTAAAGCAGGTAACAAGCAGCTAAAGGTTTACTAAAATCTATTTCTGCCTCAACTAAGGATGTGACTGGGCAACCCCAAGGTGCCACCAGGAGTCAAAAGGTGTTTCACCAGCGTAAAACCCAAGTCCTGCCCAACGCGACCTCTCCCTAACTGCGGGGCACAGCCTGCCAGTAACAAGATCGGCACTCACTGCACCGAAAAAGACAACCACCTAAAAGGAAGGGGTCACCCAGCAAAGCATAAAAAAAGCTGATACCAGAGCATAATTACCCATTGCAGGCAACCAGAGATGGTAAACAGCAAAGAAATACAAAGAGAGGTGACTGGAACAAGGGAAACGCAGAGCTGTGGATGCATGGCGATTGGGAGTCTGGGTTTGCCCCTCACAACGTACATGCACCGATAAAAACCCTGTGTATCAGAGAATTACAGGAGAGTTTTTATACCCGTCTCTATCCTCATACTTTCGCGTGGGAATGTTTGCACCGGTGTAGTGCTGCACTTCAAGGCTGACAGAGCAATCAACGGTAGTCCTCCTTTCCCAAAGTCCTTTAAGAAAGTTTACTGTCTTTGAAACTGTGTATTTTGTTAATTCTGTTACACCGCTCTCTGCTGAGCTTTTGTTCAAAGAGAAAGGCAGGGTGTCTGACTAACTCGAGTGGTTTTGACCTTGCAGTCCTCCAAGTGCCTTATGTTATACCCGAGAATCCAGACAAAACCACCCCTGCTGCTGTCTTGCACTGGGAAAATGTAACTGGACGACAGCGTAACAGCTTGCTCGAGTTCCCACTGAACGTAGTGGGAGCTTTTTCACTCACCTCCTTAGAAACAAAACCCCTCCAAATAATTCCAGCCTCCCACCAGTCTGCTGCTCAGAAATCTTTTAGGCTGGAATTCATCAAAGCAATCCATAAAATTTAAGTGAATTTCATTTATGCTTAGGGTCAAGCATACAGCCCTCTGAAACCTCCAGAATCTTACTTTATTTTCAACAAAATTAATTTTCAAAGCATTTAATAAGGTGAAAGTAAGATCTTTCCAAGTATCTCTGCTTTGAAAAATTATGATGTATCATATTCATTAGCATCTGTCACATTACGCTGTGGGACAGAGTTTACTATGAGTGACAGAATATGGTAAGTCAGTACATGCAGGTGTGTGACAAATAAAATCAGTGTAATCACAAGGCTCAGAAAATTGCTTTTAATGTTATGTTTATACATATAATTCTGTTCAATTACCTGGGCAGGATATAGAAGGATTTTACTTTATACAAGTGCCTGGAAATCCTAAAATTGCATGTATAAAGGTGGAACTTCACTCACATTTTACTGTAACGAAATAATGCAGAATGTAAAGATGCGTCAAGTAGCAAAGCGACCTTCCAAATACTGGTAATAAAATGACATCCAATTGTTTCAAGCCTATGGTGGGAAAAGGTTTTATATACAATTAAGTAAAGAGCAGGTGACTATTCTCCTTCAGACAGGGACACATAAGTATTACCCACATCAAAAATTTTACTCACCTAGACCCTTAAACTTTAATAGGAAGACTTTCAGTGTAGTTTGTGAGGAATTAGCTGGTTGACCTCTGTAAGAGTTACAGAAATCATCCCAAGCTCCTTGCTAGAAGTCTGCAGCGCCTGTTCTGAGACCCAAGAAATTGGTAACAGGATAGAGAGCGTTTCATTGCTCGGTCACTAGTTCAAATCTCGCATAAACCAGTGATGGCCGGGAGTCATTACCAGGGGAACGCAGTTTGGCTCCTGCTGTGAAAGGACTATGAATCTTCCCCTCCTCAGCAGTGAGTCTTACCCATATCATAAACATCCCTACCATGTTTAGTGTTGTGTGGCCCCCTTACTGGCAGTCACAGGGACATTTCAAGTAATCTCTCCCAGTCAGAGGACAGGGGGCTATTTTGTACCATTTCTGTTCTGCCTTCAGGTGAGGGAACAGAGCCTTCTAGCCCGCCGTGTAGACAGCCTAGGACCTTTAGCAAACATTTGAAAAACATCGCATTTGTAACTAAAAATAAAATGCCATTTCATTTGGTGGCTGTGTAATAGTGATTTTATACAGTGCCATTAAAAGTAAAATTCAGATAGGAGGAACTGCTGACTGCTACTAAACTGCAGAGTTTTTAAGTTCTTTGAGGCAAGAACATGTCAATCTTTTATATGTCTGCAAAATGCCATGAACATCTACGGCACTGTATAAATCATAAAGGGAATGATACCAGCAAACAGGAGTTATGGGATCTTATCTCTCTGGCAGATTTTGCCCTATGGATAAGGTAGCTTACAAAGCAATAATGAAATATTATCAGCAAAATAAAGTTTTAGTGGCTTTTTATTCTTAACAGCATTTTGCTAGCACCATGTCAATAGAAGCGGAGCTTCATCTGGGACCAAAGAGTTCTGATTTGCATATGTTATCATGCAAAATGAGATTTTATTCTACCCTTGCCTTCAGAAACACTGAGCCATGCATAAGATCAGATCACAAAATTAAAACAATTTATTGTACTGGAAGTCTATTCTGTTAGCTTTGGCCAAGTTCCCAGTTCAAGTGATTAGTGAAACCACAGAAATACTAATTAGCAGCGCAGGGATCCTCAGAACTTACAGTGTTTGTGTTCATGGTGTATTAACAAGTAGACTGACCATGCTCATCTTAAAATTACTGTCTGCTCCATCATTAATTGCCAAGACAGGAAATCAAATGACCGCTTTCAGAAGACAGAAAACTTATGCCTGAAAATGTGGAAGCCCTCCTTACCATGGCACGCAGTCCAACTGTTCTTAACGCAAGGGCTCTAAGAGCAGCCCTCCTCTGCATCACCAGTGTGCAAAAATCATGTATCAGACCCTGCACATCCATAAGCTCATCCTAAAGATTCCTGAAGTTTTTAAGTGTTCTTCCTTTGCTTTCTCATCCTCTGAGTCTTATGAAATTTTCAAGATTTTTCATCAGTCACAACAAGCAGCACCTCACTTTTGCATTGAAATGCAAGTGGAATCCTTCTTCAAAATCACTTGACTCCAGAAGTCAGTGATTTAGAATGTAAATATTTGAAAAGACATGACAAAAATTGCAAGACTTGTCAATAAGTAACACCATCACCACTTAATAAGACTCCTCTGTACATAAGAGTACCAGCATTGCCTAGTATTTTATGGTAAATAAGTAGAACTACAGCTGAAATTAACCTCGTTCATGTAATCCACAAAGAGCCTATGGATCACATGAGTCACTCCTCTATAGCATTTTGAAAAATTACAGAGGAGTTTAACCGGTTGCCCAAGGGCCAGGTGCAGATCAGGGAATAATTCAATCCTGACCGACTCCAGGGTCTGGGCTTCTGAAGAGCCTTCATTATACAAGATACCAGGTTGCACCTGGCCAGAAGTGAACATAAGTGTTCATCCAGAGACCCAATTAAAGCCCTATTTAAAAGAAAATTAAGACTCAGGTACAGTATGTGCAAATGAGTAAACGTAAGCTGCCCTAGCCTTTTGGGGCACAATCTGTCTCCAGTGTTATACACCATCCAGCACCAAGCATATGATTTGCAAATATTAACAACCGAATAAAGCTTTGAACAGCAAGAAATCAAAAGTGATTAGCTATGAAGGGAAACGGGTCTGTCCTCATGTCATCAGAAGAAGAGTTGTTCCTGGTTTTTGTCAAACATTAGCTGCTGGTATAAATTCAGGAGTTTCACTCCTGATCTCCCAAAATTAAGTGATACCACATACATTAGGAAAGCCCTGTAACAGGACACCTCAGGAAAGAACACTTTCCACTTGCAAAAACTGCTCAGGACATGACAATCTAATTGGCAGCTCTACAGAAAATATCCAAAAAGCTAATTAAAAGGCTCCTCTTAGACCGGGCCCTAACCTTGCCATATCCCAACTGCAACACACACTTCATATTCCAGAAGGCATCTCCCACATAATGGTTTACCAACCTACACTGTTGCCAGGAATAGAAAAGTACATCAGACTTAAGCAATTAAGTTTTTCTGTGCTACATAAGCTGGAGAAGAACCATACAAAGAAAATAGCAGCATAGAAAATGAACAGGATGGATTACAGGCATCAGCATTAACAGATAAAAGAATAGCTTCTTTCTTTCATTCACTAATATATTTGGAGGAATAAAGCTTGTGCTGACAAAGAAAAATGTAACAAGCGGGACTACAAATAAACTTGCAGTTAGCATTCATTTTGTCAGAGAGAGTTAAAAATTCAATTTAAGATTCACATTCTGTAGGAAATTTCTACCTAGGTCACACACTTATCCTACAATTTAGGGTCACCATGAACCTTTAAATTGAATTTTATTTGGAACGGGAGAACAGATGGAGCTAAGGAAGGTCAGGCATGCCGAAAAACATTTTAGTTTTGTATTTAAGTATGAGATATTAGTGGAAAAAAGAGAATAAAGAATAAACTGGGGCTTTTGTGTGTTACTGTGCTTTGTTAAAAAAAATTCCTTATGTATAGAATAAAAGGTACTAGCATCTAATCAACTGCTCACAGCAGGAATCCAGAAGTACCACTTACGGTGTGCAGCAGACTGACATATAATCATGGCTGAAACAGAATTACAGCTCACATTGCCACATCAGTTCTGTTGATCTCCGCTGGAGCTTGAGGGTGGAGGAAGAGGCGGAGGGAAGAAGTCCAGCAGACATCCCCTCATCAAAAAAGTAAAACTTAAGGACTAACTGACACCAACCCAAAATCTTCACGAATTCACTGAATCACAAGAGGCAAAAGCACAAATTGCCCCACTGCAGGTGATCAACTTCTTGTTCCATTCAACTGGTTGAAAGAAATCCTGCTCCCACTCATCCAGTTCTCCAGTTCTTTATGATACTTACTGTTATTATATATTTAACAAACAAAAACAAAACAAAACAAAAAATCAGAGCATTTGTTCTGTAAAACACAAAAGAACGGAGCCCTGCAGTGTTTTTTAAAACTTGTGCAAAGAATAAAGGTACAAATGCCAGGGCACCTCCAACTCAACAGAAATCTGCTGGTACTTTCCGCTTCTAAGAATATATTTGACATTTTTTTCCCTCCACCATAGTCTTTGCAGAACATGCACATGTTCACCTGGCTTGGGGCAACAGCATAAGTAAACCATGAGTAATTGGAAAAGTTGAGCTAATTGTGGATTGGCAAACAGGAAGGGAGCTGCAGCCCTGCCCTTGACCCATTCTGCTCTGCTGCTGCCCCTTCAACATGAGCAGGCAGTTCCTGCAGCCATGCAAGACTGACCCCATCTGCTCCATCACGTGCCGTGATGTGAACCACCTTTATCCAGCTGGAGTGAATATTCTGAGAAACTTGGGAAGGTGAAGGGAGGGAAGTGCTGTTGCTTGCAACCACCAAGAGTAAAAGTATTTTTCTATACTGTATCTATGGCAGCTTTCTTCCCAGAGGCCAAGCACTGATGATATCCTGATGACAGCATCGTTTCACAAAGCTTTGGACACAGTCAATAGAAACGCTTTTGTAGGATGGAAAATATACCATGATGAGGGCTTGAACTTCTCCTTCCCTGTCTCCTTGTAATGAATGATAAAAATAGATGTTCTAGGGTGTGTAATGAGGAACAGAGCACTTGTGTCTGGCTAAATAAGATGCTGGACTGGGACAGTCAGGTCCTATTTCATGTAAGTAAATAAGTGGCAAGTTTTCAAAGTTACTGAACTCCAAACAACTCTCAGTCAAATATCTAGATTACTGGCCACATTGAAGAGGAGCTGAGCACCCCATTTAAAAAAAACTAAATAAAGGCATACAACCAGAGCGGACAGCTGCTCTTTGCCTTTGTGAACGTCATCTGAGGCCGTGTAATGAAGTCTCCGAGAGCCTGGCTCTGAACCAAGTGCAAGTCTACTGAGACCTTCTGAAGACAGCGTCCTACACGTGCACTCAGCGCCTAACACAGATGCCAGAAATAGAAAAGACTTTTTGGAAGACTGTAGTATTGATTAATAAAAAGTTCATAAACAACAGTAATAAGATGACAATCAGTAATCAAATCAAAATGTTCAGTATATGTCCGAAGTGAAGAGGACAATAAGGATGGAAAAAACAGTTTTTTAAGGAAAATTGTTAAGAGATACATTCTTTTCACTTTAGGTAAAAATCTCATCTTTCTGAAAACTGCAGGATTACAAGATCCATCTTCCCAACAGCCCAGGGGTGGGTGCTATAATGTGGGAAAACCAGCCTCATACCTATGAACTACCTGAGTCACCTTCTCCATTGTCACACCAGCACAAAGTTTATATAGAAGCAACAGGAAAACCCAATTAATGCATTTTCAGCAGCTCGGGGTAGGTTAATAAGGACAACACTCAGCAAAATAGAGTCAATATTTCCCAAGGGCTATCACTCAGCTAAGCCATGTCTTGAACCAAGGGAAAACCTGTTCTATCCCAGATAACAGTCCCAACTGAGGAATGCCACAAATTATTAACTCCATAACAGCATCAAAAGGGAAGCAAAAATTTCCAAGAAACAAAGGCTTGGATTACCCTCACTTCATTTAATATTTCTCTAATTTAGATGTATCCATTTGAGCTAGCCCAGTAGCCTCCCGGTGTGTTTTGTGCAGAGAAAAAGCACTTTTACTGCACAATTACTGGGGGGCTGGTTTAGGTACCTCCCTTGAAATGAGTCATACCTGGAAGCACCGAACCTGAACGCAGGCAGGTCGGACCCAGGCATCTCCTGCTGCAGGCACCTAAATGCCTCTTCCAGTGTAGACACGTAATTCCCACTCACAACAGCTGAGTATATACTGTGGCAAATCCAATTTCATGCCAGTATTCTGCTACGGTATAGAATTAATATCTGCCACAAGAAAAGTGGTGAAATACAGAGAAGACAAAAATAACCCACATCTCATGCTACACCCTTTTTGGAAGGCTCTTGAAAGAACTTATTTTCTCCTAAAATGTGTTGGTCAGCAGGGAGTCGCAAGGTGTCGTTCACCAAATAAATAACAGTTTTCATTATTAAGGCATTCACAGCCAACATCTTCCATACTCATCATTACCATTTTTATTTTTTAAAAAAATTATTATCTATTTTTCCTTTATGGCAAGGCTTGGGAATGACAGATGATCCATCAGCTTATCTGCTGATTTTTAATGACAGCATTTTGCATTCATTATTCCCTACTTAAATCACTCTTTTTAAAAGAGGAATAACTTATTTCTTCCTCTTGTCACTCTAGAGAAATTAAATGGTACACCATTAAGAAAAGTGCTTGTCTAACAAAAAGATACACCAGTCACAGACCAGAATGGACAAAAATTGCCTAAGAGGGAGAGCAAGAACAGGAACCAGTACCTCCAAGCACCTCCACTCTCCGCTCACTGCTGAGGTCAATAACTTCTAGGGTTAAATCTCTGCACTGAAAACTCCTAAGAGAAAAGACTAAATAATTCTTTTTGATTGTGCAATGCTGAGCATTCCCTTGGCTAAAGAGCTAAAATGTGTTAAGCAGGCAGATGACGCAAGGTAGCCACCTCCCTGGCTGCCAGTAACAGGGACGTTTCCTTGGGGGAGCCTGGCTGGCTGTCTCATCCCGGCAGTTGTGGGAGCACTGTGAAACAGGCTGTCAGAAATACTGCAGCACTGTCGGTCCCGCTATCGCACACCAGCCTAACGCAACCTTGGCAAACACATCAGGGAGGATCTGTTTGCCCGTCCCCAGCTCAGGGCTGCTCACAATCTAGGCACAGGCTAGGAACCAAAAAATGCAGCACCTAGACGACACATGCAGAAGAGCACTCCCCAACAACAACGCTCTTCGTGAGACTTGTTAAAGTGCCATGCCTTGCCAAGCTTTTGAGCCCAGTGAGTCCAAGACGTTCTGAAGAATCAAACCCGTTCATTAATTATACTGCTACAAAAAAGGAATTTTTGTGAGATCAAGCTATTGGCAGTTGGTTTTGAGGAAAGCTTTTTTGCTAAAGGTTTAGCAATTTGCCTTAATGACTGCAATATTTCACAGCAAACCCCTTAAAAAGTATCCTGGGAAAATCCACATAGACCAAATTGTATAGAAAGAACAAACACAGCTAGCTTCCAAGTACCTGTGTGCAAGTTCCCAAAGGTAGTATGTCCGAGTTTATAATGAAACGGTGTCCTATATTTTCAGCCAGGTGACAAGGGGGACATAACTCCTCTCCTATTACAGGCTAAGTGAGATGAGCTAGTAAACAGTCCTGATGCAAGCTGTTCCCTCCAACAGGGAACCTACCCAGATCAAATGTACTCCCCAGTAATTTGCCTCTTGCCACAGAGCTTTCCTAATTACCAGTGCTCTGTGGAAGGTCCATTTTATCTCTGGCCTTTCTGTACTGGCCCCAGCTGCCCTCTGCAGTGGTATAACCTCTACACAAATATCCTTCAGACACCCCAGAGGACCAGGGATCTTGCAAAAGTGCCCAAGTCTCAGTTTACAGATTCATGACACTTAATGAACGTGCGAAGGTTCTTAGCTTAACTCCCACTTAACGTTCTTTCCAAGGAAACCATGAGGTTTAAAAGAAACAAACAAAAATTGTACGCTCACACTGACAGAAGCATCAGCCAATTTTTACTTTTTCATTTTAAAAGAGTTTATAATTTTTTAACTTATAAACACAGGTGAGGAATATCAATGGCAGAATGAGTGAAAAATTCTAACTAAAGCAAAAAATAATTTATGCAAAGTTAATGCTGGGATGTTTTATAATGTATTTGGCACAGAGGATTCAAATAAATCAAAGTAACAAACTTAATATTTGCCTGTCTAGCAACAGCACCTCCTAACAATAAAATGAGTTTAAATTTTGGCTAAATGCCTAATAAATGAGTTGTTAGCTTTTGTACTTTAATGCACTGGCTGTTAAGTAAGCAAGTCAACACACCTCGAATGGAATTCAAATGTGTGCAGTAGGCTCCGCTACAAGCCAAACTCATAAATTGGTAAAAGTGGGAATTAAACATACCTCAAATAGCAGCTCCCCGATTTCACATTCATTCAATAATCTTTTCCAGACCTATTATATCGAAGAACAATCCAATTATGGTACTTAAATCTCTGTGTACGGTTGCCAAAAATAAATTCCTTAGCAACACTTCCAATATACTCAGAAAGGTTTCTGCACTACAGAATATTTCAGTTTCTGATTTCCACAACATTTTCAGGTGTGACACACTAATGCCTCTCATATATATAACATGGCTTACCATCAAGACTTAAATTTTCCGCATATTGCTGCCTCTAATTGCTGACTCTGAGTACCTCCTTTATCATTATACCTGCCATCAACAGAACCAAGGTAGGTACTTAAAACCAAGTACATACTTAAGTGGCACCCTACATAAAGGTGCTCTTCTGAATCTAGACTTAAATTTGCCAAAAGAATAGGTTTTCAAACTGGGACTATATGAGTAAGTACAGTATTTACAGAAGAAATCAGGTAATGCTTTTGTAGCATAATGATTGTGATCATGTCTTCTCCCTCCCTCTGTAATCTCCATAAGGCTCATTGAAACTCTCCCATCAGTAAGGTGATGTTAGATATCTAAAGGTGCTGCACAGATACCTGAATATGTTCAGACTCTGCATTTATAAGATGAGCTGTGACTCAGAATTGTGTTTCCTGGATATTCAGATCAGCATACACCTAAGAAAAGGCTTCTTCAACTCTAAGTTATCAAGGGAGCAAAAAAAGGTGACTAAAAGTATAGAAACAAACCCCAAAAATCCAACACACATTTGCTTTTGTTCCTTGAGTCAAAACATCTGTTATGAGAGTGATGAGTTCTGCAACCATGCTTACTTGGGCTTATTCACTCAGTCTTAAGTTATCAATTAAGCACGGCTGGAATGCGCATACGTATCTCTGTAAAGCTTTAGGAATCTTCCAGAATTGTACAGATTTTTGTCATGGACCTCCTGTGGTAAATCCTGTGCAATCATCCACATGACCATTAACACATACTGCATAGGAAATAACAGACAGTAAACTGTCAGAGAAGCCCATCGACTCTTGAATATGTCATCACTCCCTTTGGCATCCAATATGGAAAAAGCACGCAAGCACCAATGGATGAATAACTATTTGAACAGTCATTCACTCATCAGCATGCATTGGAAATTTGCGCCCAGCCTACCTGCTATATTCTTGCAGTCTAATTATGCAGACTACCCTACCCTGAAATTAAACTTTCCCAACTGTTACATCAATATTAAGATTCACATCTAGGAATGATATACCCAAAATGAAGCTAATTAGGTCAAATTAAAAAACAAGACTCATTTCAGAATGATTTGGCTCATCTTTCAAAAGAAATGTCACTCAGAATAGGCTTTGGATTGGGTTCTAAGGACCACACTTGTGAAGAGTTTATCGAAGCCACTTCTTTGCATGTTTGTTGCTGCATCAAGGAAGAGGCCAAAGGATCAGGCAGTTCCACCAATATTGTATTTTTTTTGCTCATTATCCCCACATTATATACAAAAGCAAAGTCAGGTATTAAGAAATGGCTTCCATTTTCCTTATACCACCTAAACTGCCAATACAGAAAAAGGAGGTCAAAACTGAAAGGGCTTAAATGATAAGCTAAAAATTTGCCTGTCAAACCACTTCTAGAAGTAGGAATCAGACTTCTGGAAGGATGTCTTCAGCCACAAACACAGCTGACAAACAACTGCCTGCAGGTTGACCAAGGAATCAGAGTTTGCTTTTTTTAGCCCAAGATCAAAACTAGGCATGAATGTGACCAGGTGGTCAAACTTGTATGTTCCTCTCATGACAAATCTGCTATTCGTAATAATTTTCTTCCCATTGCTACCAAAAAGGTAGAGGATAGGATGCAAGAAGGGACTTGCTACTTCTCAGCGCACATCTTTCTACATCCAAGGAATTTTCTCTTTTCCTCAGTCTGAGTCTTCTAATTCCTCAGGCCCTTGCTCACCAAGATATGCTACACATAGTCCAAGTCTGAAGCTTCTCATGTAACATCATACCTACCCTGTACAAAGGCAGTTTGCAATCAGACACTATTCTACCTAACAGGGTAGGTAGAAGTATTTTTTGAGGTGTAACCAAACCTTCTAAGCAAGATGCAAGTTTTAGAAGATAAATATTTTTCCTGTCCACTGTCTGCCAATTAAACAAATGCTGTCAGAAGGAATCTTCTGCATGTATATCTGGATTTACACAAAGCTTTCTACTAGTTTGGCAAGTTAAGAGGTCTGTCTCAAATGCTGATTTTCTAAGTAATTTTCATGCCTCTGTTTGTATTGTATCATCTTACTCCACTGAAAACAGGCGAATACTATTGAGTTCTTCCAACAAGACATTCCTCATTTTCCAAATTTTCAAGGCATCTGTATATTTACTTTGTTGGGGTTCCCTGCTACACTGCACAACATTTTTTTTTCCAACTACTAAAGGTATATGTGTTCAAAAAGATGTCCTTGGGTCATAATAAAGGTACCATGCCAACACAGCAAGGATGGAATAAGAAGAGTCACTAAGTCATTACCTTCTTGGACTGGTGAACTGGGGCCAGGAAGCAATTATCTGGACTACCAGTCAGTAATTCCTCTGACCCATCTCTACTGGAGTCTTTACCAGAGCAGCAGTGAGCCTAACTAAGAAAGAGGTAGAAACAGCTATCCGATAAAGCTGGCTGGCCAGGAGAGAATTCATGTGGATACCAGGTTATTAGGCTCCCAACAGGAGATGGACAGACAATTTCATTGCTTTTGGCCTTGAATGAAATCAATAAATAAAAAAAAAGTTTAAAAAAAAAAGAGAGAAAGGGAAAAAAATAACCCTCCAGAAACAATACTTTCCTATTTGATCCTACAACTACAGATTTCTACAATAAGATGTCCCTCCTACCGCTGTTAATTTGTCTATTATTTTTTATGTCCTCTCTAAGCTACTGTGAGGTGTCAGTACTTTTATCTTACAGAAACATTTCCAAGCAGGCTTGGGTTCTTTTATACAAAAACGCATACATGTAAAGAATAAAGGTTAGTTAAAATTCTTATAACTCAGGTTTTCTTTGTGACTCTGTTGAGTCATTTATGTTTGAAAATGTGTGTGGATGCTTCTCACTGGAACAGTCTTTACACAAAGCAGAACAGACTCCATCACTCATAATAGAGGTCACAACCTTAAAACTGGTGCATTAAAGATAAAATCCTCTTCATCAATGGCTCAAGAGACAGTGCTGTCTTGGGGTCTGGCCAAAGGCCAGAGAATGAGCTCCTGCAGGATCTATAGGCCATGCACACTCTATAGTCAAAGCACATTTCTGAGCCCATGACACCTGTGACCTAAGGAAAGCAGCAAGTGCATAAGAATAGGAGGGAAACACTCAAGCCAGTACACTGCACCACATAGTCTATGGCTTCTTCCCACACCTGAAGCTCCTCTATTTCTTATTTCAAAACCTTCCTTTCCAAAGTAGCTGAAGTATAGCTTCATGGAAGTATGGCTTTCATGGTGGAAAGAGGCCCTAAGGAAGTCCAACTACTTCATCAGACCAGCCTTGTAGGGGGTGACAGCCATCAGCTTTCTCTTTCTCATCTGCCCGGCTTCTTTTCCCCAGCTCTTCTCTAGTCTTTCCTGCCTGCTTTACACATCTCCTTGTGTTTCTTTCCTCCCTCTGCTCCTCTTACTCATTCACTTTAGTACTATGTGAACTTAGTGGCATCCAGCCCACTGCCTTTGCATGGGCCTAAAATAAGACAGAGGCTTACAGGCTGTCTCTCTGTACCAGTTACTGCTCTTTTGTGTAAAGCACCACATGCAATTGATCTTCTGTCAGCCAACTGTTGTTGCTGATGGCATTTTACATGCTCGGTGTCCTGGGGCCAAGCAAGTTCCTTTGGCAATAAACACAGCAGTAAGTGTTTCCCTGCATGTCCCGATGCCTTCCCCAGCGTGGTTAACAGCACACTGCTGTGTGCTACAGCAGGCTGCACCCACCCATCTTCATAAGCTTATTTATCTTACAGAAGCAGCCAAACTCCTCGATCTAGTTTCAGCATGCCCTGTGCTGTACCAAACAAGAGCACAGATGCTCCAGACACAACCAAGCTGCATCCTCGGAAAGGCCAAGTCACTGCGGTAAACGAGCTTCATCAAACAGCCAGGACCACAGCAGGCTCTGTTTTGGAGACAGTGGGAATCTCTGCACCACACTGCCCTTTCTTTATGGCGTATGAGCTTGGAGGCAGCACGGGACTGAAATATGTCATTCTGGAGCAGAGTGGTGGGGAATTCTGTGCAGAAACGCCTCCAAAAAGCCGTGAGAGTGAGCTCAAATCTGGCACAGCCAGTGCCGAGTACAGCCAGGAATCCTCATAGCACCCAAGGGGCCTCCCGGTGGAGTGTTTGCTTACTGCCCGCGGTAAAGGGGGACTGGAATATGTAGTGGGGAAAATGGTATTTCCCACAATGAAGAGATAAGAGTATCAAGGCTGTCTGTCAAAGCGAGGAGGGAGAGGAGAGAACCTCAGCTGTTATTTTCAAGACGTATCTACAACTTTAAAAACAAAAGCAAATAATAAAACATCTTTGCTCAGTTGATCATGAGCTCCAATAACACATATTTACTTTAAATAAATACATGCACATATCTTAACTGGCAGCCAACTTTATATCTTCCTTTTGAGTGATATTTCTGGTTCAAGGGGTATTCCCAGCACAGAAAAAGAAGTGAAATATTTTAAAATAGGAGGATCTATTTGCATACCTATAAATACATGAAATAAGTGTTTTTCCTGATTTAAAGATATACATAGACACTACAATTATAAATTATAAAGTCATTTAAATTATTTGAATTCTGTGAACACCTCTTAAAACAGTAAAGAAATGGACTGATCATTATAGAATCTTAATTTTTTATTCAAGTTTAAAGATAGATGATGTCAAATGCCAGACAGCTGAGCTGGTCTGCATCAATTAAAAAAATATAAACTTCCAGGCAACAGAATAAATACTTCTGAGGACACTTGGAAAAAATCCCTCTGAAGATTTCACCCTCCCTGCTTCTGCATTCTGAGTCTCCCTCATGCAAGTTTAATTTATGCAGTGATGGATATCCTGAGAGATGGAAGCTGTATTATAGACATGGAGATAAAATAATCCCTAAGTGAGAACCACCAGTTTGGTCTCAGTAACACTATACTCAGCACTGCAGGTAAAATCAATTTCATTAACTTTGTGAATTAGCATAAATATTAACTATGCCAGTTAGCATAAATATAACCTTTCTGATTAAAGTACTAGTTTGTCAGAGAACCAGACTCTCCTCACCTGGGTAATAATCCAATAGAATTTAATGACAGCTTTCCTGAGGAAGAAAAATGATCTCTTCATATACTCCCTTTCAAAGCAGAGCTGCAACCCTCTGGCCTAAATTTTTGTGTTTGTGCCATCTCATCTCTCCTGAACCAAAGGCTAGGCCACATTAAGTTTTTGTTCTTCAGCTTTCAAGCAAGGAGACACTGAGCATCATGAAATATGGCGTATTTTGGGGTCTTTCAAATGGAAACTCAGCTCCTGCTAACCAATGATTTGAAATAACCTAATCCTATAAAATGCTAAATCACTCTGGCAAAGTTCCTGAAATCCCATTCCCCTGGATATTAGCGCTGAGTTATGAGGTTCCATAGCTTGCCAAAGACGGACCGTGTTCTCAGGGCATCTTTTCAAGCCCTCTTGCCCTAGTCCTACTGCAGCCTGATTTGTAGCATGTTCCTGAGATGCTCCCAGAGAACTCTGAGGTGCAAAGGACAGAAGAATTGTAAGGCTCAATCCATCTTACGGCAAATACAGTGGAAAGAGCCTGCATGGTCTTTACAAAAATAGGATCAGTTTTCTGGAAACCATGGAAGATTTGTGTCTGGTAGACTCCCAAATTTTGGCCTTGTATTTCAAAGGCATTTTTTGCAATAATTCAACACATAGCCCTGCACCACAGGGTAAGATCCCAGTCCTTCACAAACACAGCTTTTCTGCATGGGAGGCTGAAAGCACTCCATTTTTATCTAAGCCCACCAGCCCTGACTTCCTCGACTCCTTGCAAGATGCACTCTGCACTCAATGCAGAAATCCATAAAGATCCCTTCCTATGGAATGGAAGTGGCGGGTCCCAGCTGCAGACATAATGCAAGAGTATTTGTGCTTGAAGTAGAAACTGTGCCTTTTTGAAACAAAGCACATTGCTGCTTCAACTAACCCTACCAAATGAGATTCACAGAGCTCTGCCCCAAGGAGAGAATACGAGTAAATGCAGATGGCAACAATCAGTCTCCTCGCTCAATGAGCTACCAAAAAAAATCCTTTGAGATGGCAGCAATAAGGGCAAAGCAGGGCTCCACAGATAATCAGAATAGATGTGTGCACATATACTTGTGTGTGTATATTTAAAATAAATCTCTTCTTTTTATGCTTTTTGTTCAACTACATTATCAAAAAGAGGTTTTATATACAAGCTTATGGGACTACTAAAGAGGTGAATTTATGAATGTATTCCTAACAAAACACACTCTGGAAAGCTTTAATCTATGAATTGTGACAACCTTGGACAAAATGGATTTTTAATAGAATATAATGTAAACTGCCTGAAACATTGTGATAAGGAATTTTTTTAAAGTAATGCACAGACAAGGCATGATGCACTCTGCATGAAAGGAGGAAAGGTCTTAATTTAAAGCATTTTAATGAACACTCAATTTGCGTAGGGAAATGTGAGAAACGGAGATGAAAAACTCACGATAACGATAACACTGCAGAGGGGAGAAGGAGAAAGATTAGAAAAGTAAGCAAATTTGAAAAGGCTCCGGCTGATAATGCTGGCTAAAAGGAATGCAGACTGGATTACGAACATGTCACAGTCCAAAGCCACTGTTCTCCTTGCAGGCAGTGTCTGTCGGTGGCTCTTATCAGAGTTGCACACTGGGGAAGAAAGAGCAACCGAAGTGCAGAACAGTGGAGAACAGACGTCTCTGAGCTAAGGGCAACGAGGATAGTCAGAGATTTCAGCACATGCAGCTGTGACTTGCTGGAGTTTCTCACTTCCACCAAACCCCCCGGAGCTGTGCCAGCCCAGCTGGCTTGCAGGACTGCTGGGGCCTTCCGCACCCTCACAAAGCCCAAGGGAGGTTGCAAAACCATAGCAAACTCGGCAATCTCTTCCTCGAGGAAAACTAGCTGGGCTCTGGGGCTCAGTCCCGGCTTACCCACTTTACTACCAGCATAATGCCGGGCAAGTCAGCAGAACTGAAATTACTTCCAAGAGAGAAAAAACTGTCTCCCCGGAGGTAGATACGATTCTGTTTACTAATAGCTTCTGCTCCGCAATGAAAGAGATTGATCCGGCACTCTCACTCATACATAAACTGCCTTTAATGAAGCTTCTTGAATTACTAAAAGGAGGAACAGATGAATCAGGTCTAGTGACAGTTTCGCCACATTGACCTTAACAGAAGCAAGTTCAGGTCTCTGCTCATTTAAATGAAACAGCAGAACCCCCACATAAACACTTAACATTCTTCAAAAGAAACAAGAGGGCCACCATTATGACCAAAAAGGCAAATTAAAATAAAGATCAAAGTTAAATATTTACTCTAAGAACTACAATATTTGCAAATCTGGAAACGATCTTTCAAGCAGTTTCTATTTGCATACTTTAATTAATCCAAAAATATTAAACTAATCTCACAAAGGAAAGGGTCAAAGTATTAATTAACTTGAGATTCGTTGCTTTTGTGCAATTTAACAGTTCAACACAAAGCAAAAATCAGTTTTAATAAAAACTAAGTTACTGTGACAGGTATAATTTCATGGATTAGTGAAACCACGTACAAGGTAGTAAGTTTCAGTGTTAATTCTATTTTTTGTCTAACTTTAAAAATAGTTGTTTCATTTCAATAGGGAGATTCCTCTGTAACACCAAATGAACTTTAAGTTTTCCTTTAACCTCAGCATTTCACTTTCAAATTGATGGCTTTCCACCTTGCTCAGAACGGAACAGAGGTCGCAGTTGTTTTAGCGAGAAACCGGACTGCAAGGTTCAGCAGAGAGCGGATAGTGCACAACCCCCCAGATCAGCCGCCCGAGCTAATTCAGGTTGAGATTTCACTGCTGGAGCCGTCGTGTGTCATCGCGCAGTTCCCGAACAAGCGCAAAGGTTCCCCTCTGAGCCAGTGTCTCTGCTGGCTGAGCTCTCCTCGCACCAAAGGGACGTGCTGGCTTCTTTAACAGCTTTTGGAGGAACTAGGAAATCTGGCCCAAAATCAAAGGATTTGGAGACAAAGCATACAGCGCCAAATCCAGCTGCCAGAGCACTGCTTTACCAGTACAGTAGCCCAGGAAACCCCAGCAAAATAATGATGGAAGGTGGCTAGAATTTCCTACATCACAACCTCAGAATTGTGACTTTGACAAATGTGCTCAGGAACCAAAAGGGGACTTCCCCCCTGCTCCTCCCTCCCCCCAACCCCTTTTTTTTTAAATGGGGAAGAAGTGCAAGAAACAGCTAATGAACTGAAAGGTTTGACTTGCATTTCATGCCAGAAAGCTCTGTAGCACTTGACTTAACCGGAGACACTGAGCTGGGAATCACCTCCCCTCACTTCACCCGTTTACAATGCAAATGTCTGCGTCCCACTCAGTCGCCTCCGCTCTGCATCTTTACTGGAGAGAAACAGGCACTTTCCGCTTGCTATTCATCAGGCCTGTTGTACGCATCCAAGAGGACTCTCACCTTAACAGTGCCTATTTATCCCTGTTGCTAAAAAGCAAACCTATGGATAAATAGCTTTCACCTCAACACTTGTAAGGCAGGTACCCAGAGCTAGATGGGATTCATTTGTTCCCCAAATACAGCTTCAGAAACTAAACAGATTAGAAACTCTCCTTGCACTTCAAACCTCTGGCAACCATGTTCCTAGGTCTAAACAATTACTAACAACCGTTTTTCTCCCTTATAGGAGCTTTCAGAAAAAGATGGATGCAAAAGACTCCCCAAATAAAAATTTTGACAGAAAGTTTTGTGATTTCCTAATTATGATACAATTTCAAGCTAAATTTCTGCACAGTGTACTTTAAGTGTAGAGTAACTGCATGATAATGGAGAGAAATTGCTTGTATTGTAAAATACATAATTCTGACTAACAATGTAAATTCCCCATTACCTTTGATATAGCTTATGGGAGTATTATCATAACAAACATACACAGCATTCATGAGACAGTTCGTAGACACTCATAGGTGTTCTGCAGCAATAATGAATAACACTTAATAGCTATTACTTTCATAGCTTTTCAAATAAAGAAGACAGCATTGTCCTATATTCCTCTCAATTATTCTTCATATTTCTCTATTTTAATCCGTTACTTTCTGTTGGCTCTTTGGCAACAGGAATTCTCCTCCTGCCCTGAAGGTGCATGAAAAGCAAACGTGAGCCCGGACTAGTTGGCTGCCTCCAGTTTAATTAGATCATCTACTTCCAAAACTCAGAAGTGAAACAGAAGGAAAAAAGCTCTCATCAGATCACCTACAGCTTTTCCAAGGAGGCTGAGGAGGAAAAAATACCGCTATTAAAAGAGCAACACAACCCACTGTATGTCTCTGACAGCATTTTAGCAAGGGTTAATGTGCAAAAGCGCTTGGCAGCTTACCTGTTCTCTGCGTTTGGGTCGTTGTGCACACATGTGATGGTGGCAGTGGTCCTCGCGCTGTCCGTCTCTTCTTGAACCCCCCACTGGTCTGCATCACTGACTCGGATGTCCATGATCTTCACACCTGGGGCAGTCCTAATTCTGTTGGGGAGCAACAGGGATTGCTTTAGTTACAGAGCTCCTACAAATAAATCCAGAGAGGTAAACAAGGAAGATGAAAGAGGAAATATTCCCTTTTCCATTAGTAATAAACTGATACATTGCAACTGTAAGTCACTGTGCTTTAAAAATATAAAACAGGTCCAATCATTTTAAAGAGATGAAGTATGAGTTTCATTATGTGCAAAGCCAGTTAATTTTCAGCTTGAACAATGTGGAGAGAATAAGAATGCTTTCTGCTTCAGTGGCACCAGTTTGATACAAATGAAACAGATGTGACTAAGCCTAAGTTGATTTAATTTGTTGTGTCTGTCCTGCAGTTTAAGATGGAGAATCAGAGCACTGTGATATAAAATACATCCTCCTGCTTGCAAATCTTTGGGACCAAGGTGCCTTTTAATATTAGAGTGATCGGCATGGAAAAAAAAAGTGTTTCACTGCTCAAAGACCACAATGCAGGAAGGAGAGAGAAGGAATACATTATCCTAGATCCAGGACTGAGGAATGAAAATAATAATGCCACTGTACTGGGATCTATCAAACTGGGCACGTCAAACTCTGGCTGCTGAAAATCACATGATGCTGACATGGAAAACCTTGATTTCCTAAGCATGGCTAAAGTCTGAAAGCAGTTCAGTAGTGGGTAAATGTCACCATTTTTTGGCTTAAAGAAAATTTGCTAAAAAAAAAAAGGCCATGCTCCAGTGGGGCTCAGTGTTAGGAACAGATTGCCAAGGAACAGGAAACAAACTGCTTTTAATAGCAGGGACTTCATTTGTGCAGCTTGACTCCTGAAACAAGCCTGGGATTTCGACAGGAGTGCTGCAAATATGCCTGGAGAACAATTAGGCAGAAAGCAACTGCTGTAGCGCCACATTTGCCACTACTGTGACTTAATTAATTAAAAGCAAAGCCAAGAGAGACCTCTTAGTTGTATGGTGGAATGAAACAGCACTGCTGAGACTTGGAGCGTTACTTAACAGTGAATGCTGATAGATTTGCCCCGATGCCTCGTGGCCAGTTTCTGCTCATGTCACACTATTAAGAATTTCCTTTAAGTTCTAGCTGAGTTCATGGGTTTGGATCAAAGTAACTTCAAGACTCAATGGGTGGTCTTTTCCTCCGAAAATGAATTAATTCATCCAGCTTTTATGATGTCCTTATTTTTGCCTATAAGGCTTTACTGACTTGATGGACCAAATTCATGCCTGGCATAACCAATCTGATGAAAAATGTTTCCTGTAAGGAGAGAATTTCACTTTCTGTTTTTCTAATTGTCTCCTTCATGTTTCTCCACAGACATTTGTATCGCCAAACAACATGCCTCAAAGCTTACGTGCCCCTTTCCTATCATCTCCTTTTTTCAGAGGAACATTCATTTATTCTGTAGTAATTACACTGGACCAAATCATTCCTACATGGCTTCATTTCAGACTGACTTTAATTTACATGAGATAGAGAACTAGGCCTTCAGCAACGGATTCAATAATTTTTTTCGTTAGGCTTAGTCAACCACTCTTAAAGAAAAAAAAATCATTAGGGCCTGACCAAAAAAAAAAACCAACACCCCCAAAAAAACCCATAACCCAAAAAAACCCACCCAAACCACCAAAACCTACTACTTTTTAAAATTTTCTCTTTCCCAGCCAAAATTATATTTTTTTAAACAAATTCACCTCCCCACCACCCCCTCAATTTCCCATGTTTTTTCGTGACAACATCTGGAAACCTCTAACCCGACTTTCCATCCAGTCAAGGCCCTGAGTAACTAAAGGCTAAAGGAAGGACAGGAGATGCTGGGCAGGGGGAGGGGGGAAGGAGGGCAAGACAGCTGGATTTCACCCATGATTTCAGGATTCAGCAGCTTTTTTCCATCTGTCAGAAGCTTGTTACATCCTCCTACGTAGCTTTTGCACTACAGATATCTTCACTCTGCAGCATTTACTGTCTTCTACTCTGATCCAAATCTAGCACATTGGTTTACCCCATCAAGGATGAAAAGGAACACGGCACAACTCCCTGCCACACCTGAGGAGGCTTTAACCATGCAGGAGCCCTGGGCAGCTCCCTCTTCAGGGAAGCTGAAGCTGCTGCTCTCCTTTACCCCTGTCGCTGCTCCCCACACAGCATAGGGGTAAGGATGCAAGAACCTCAAATACCCACATCTATCTACATGCCCGGCTGTTCAAACCTCTCCAGACATGCTGCACCCCAAAACACTGGCATCCCTCTTGGGCCAACCCCTCAGCCATGTCTACCTCCCTCAGCCAGGGAGCTTTGCTGTTTCTTCTCTTGTGTCTGAATACAGCTATGAGATGCTTTTTGCCTGTTTGGACAGCAGATGAGAGTCTCCCTATGCCTGTCCTGTTGGCTCACCACTTGGCTTCTCCTTCAGGGCATTGTCCCTTAACAGGAGGCCTTCTGGTTTTTGGCAATGCTGTCTTGTTGACTGTGCCTACAGCTTTCGCTTGCTGCATATCCACTGTCTTGCTGGGTTAGTATCAAGTGAACATCACATACTCTGCTCCCCAGCTACATTTTCCAAAAACATCTCAGAACGCTGCATTTTAGGAAAATTTCCAGTCTAATCCCCTGCAATGCATCTGCTCTGGTGGGCTGAGACAAGATGTCATTTTGCATTTTTGGATATCAGTAGAGCCAGAAAGGTTGAAAGAAGGAAGAAACTGAATTCAGCTTCTCGCTTAGGAAAAGTCAAGAAATTCAAATTAAACCAGCCTACATATGGGAGGTTTGAGCCTACTATTCTTCAGATAAGTGATTCATATCTTAAATCTGCCCCCAAACTCCACAGAAACAAAAATTGTTCTAAGTGTTGGGGACTGAGGCTTTGAAAAAGAAGAAGAAATTCCTATCAGAGCTGACATTGACTGGAGAAAGGATGGTGAATGGCTAGTGTGTGAGCCCAGGAGCTGGGTTTATTGCCCTGCTCTGTGCCAGGCTTCAATTATAAGCATGGGTGGATCATTTCATTTTCTTATACCTCCCTTCCCCACATATAAAATACAGGGAAGTGCTGCTCTTCCAACTCCAAGGGAGCTGTAAGGATAAACAGAATTGCTAGAGAAAAATCTGATGTCCTTTAAATTTACCGCATAACAAAAATTCTGCCATCTCTGGGCTTGAAAATGTGTAAATGATCTGCTGAAGTATTTGACAGAAGCATCACCCAAGAAGTAACTGTTACATTAAGATGGCTTCACTCCTTTTTTATAAAGATAATGGTGAAATTAAAAGGAGGAGGGGAAGGAACAAAACATGAAAAACAATTGGAAATTTGGCAAAAGTGACATTTCATTTACATTAAATACTTGCTTTCTGAAAAGCAGAATTTTCAGAGAGAAAAAAAGCACTTGCCCACCTTTAAAACATTACAACTTACGTGGCATTTTGATAACACAATTAGCAGAGATGTAAATGAGACAAGAATACTGAATGAGCTCACCAGAAGTTAGCCTGCAACAGGGTCCCCACGTTACAGCCTATATCCACAGCCCCTGTATCACAAATGAGGTGATCACTATTTATTCAGGATACTCTCTTCTTTAGGGGAGGAGGAGATCCAACAGTAACGTGACATCCTCGAGCATTGCCTTTGGTGACACTTGTGCCCATGAGATCTTAAGAAGAGGGAGGGAGGGGAAGTATCAAAGCTATTCAGAACAGGGAATCAATGAAACAACTGCTTTGTGACTGAATTTAGCCCCCTTCAGCAGCTATAAATGCAGAATAGAGGAAGCTGCTTTCAATTTAGATTGCAGAATACATTTGGTATCCCTGGCAGTGTTTTTTCCCTGAACAGTGTGTCCTCCATTTACTGTGGAATATAAAGATGGAAACATGATAGACTGGATGGAGCGGGCAAGCAGAAGCGTCCCCAGCCTGCCAACTCGGAACGACCAGAAACTATTTTAAAATGCAATCCCAACCTTAAACATATGCGACCCCATGAATTTGGCTGCTCTAAACCTCTTCCTTCAGTTACTACAACAGAAGGAAAGGCGAAGGTACAAGCAATCACCAGGGCTGGAAAGTAACTTAAGGGCTGCAAGAGGGATTTAGACAGCCGAACACTTAGCGGAAGTGGTGCAGGGACTTCCACTGCCTCCCAGACAATTAGCTGCAAAATCTGAAAGGTAAATGCTCGCTTGCAATACACCCCCAGCAACACTCCTGGCAGCAGTAATTGGGAAGTAAAATCTTGGCAAAAGGAGCTTTAAAATAGAAACAGAAGGAAAAGATATTTAGGAAATAAAACAGGAATGTGCTCACAGCAGATGGAAAATGCTCAAAATGATGAGAAAAAAAGACTTTTTCAGAGCTATTTTAGAAATCCTCTTATCTCCTCCTCACCCCATTATGGGGGAAAACATGATCTGAGCTAAATTCATTCTCAATGACGTACTAATAATAACAGTTACGATAACAAATTTCTTTTGTAATTTCCAACCATTTCTGTATTCGGCCCTTCAACATGCACGTTTAGCCCAATTAAAAATAAAATCATTATCCTTCCCCTACAGGAAATCCAAGCTGTAGGCCAGTTTATTTAACTTGCCTAAAATTATACTGTCTCTGCAGAGCCAGAATGAGGGTCGATACATCCTGATTCCCAGGCTTACACTTCAGCTAGACACCCCTACCCATCTTTAAGACCTAACCAGAACAGAGCTGAGTAATTCCAAGCCCTCAACAGAGCATTTTACATATTTGAAGAATTGCACAAACAGCAAGCAATTAGTTCTGAACGAGGTCCCTGGGGAGTTTCTACTTAAAATACATGTGTTTTAAGATACATTAAGCCAAGCATCATAAATTAAAATAATCACTGAATTCAGACATAACATCTGGGGACTTTTGGGGTGTGGGTGAGATGGGCAGTGTTTCTATATCAGAAGGAATGGAAGCATCCCTGTGTAGGAGGAGGAAGCAAGTGCAGTTTGCTGGGAGATTTAAGGAGAAGACGATATTTGATGCTTAGTTGCCACATCCAAGTATATTCCATGGCATTTGGGAGGGAGCCACAGTCAGGAGTTCACTGGTGCAAGCGTATAAAAGAAAAACCATTTGGGAAACACTATTATAGCAGATGGAGGACTGTGGTAGAACCAGAGCTCCCCCTAAGAGAGATAATCTATGGGTAATCCAGAAATACGAGGAAAATGAGGTGACACAAAGTAACCCAGAAAACACATGGCAGAACCCGGAATTACGCCTAGACCTGCCAAGGAATGTTTTGATATCTTCACCATTAAACCACCCAGCTCTCCTGCTCCTACTGTACACCCACTAATAACAGACAGTGTGTCCTGCAACGCCCACGTGAGATAAGCCTGTAGGCAAATATGCTTTCTGCTGCTGTGGGCTTGCAGTATGTGTGAAATGAGAATGCCCCACCTCGCAGATAATCATCCTGCACACCCTCACCTCGTATGGAAGTCAGATTTACAGCAACTCAGGGGATCAGGCTCTAAATCTTCACAAGCTAAGCAAGTGTTTATTTTCTAAAGTATTTTTCCAAGAACTTTACTTCTTTGTTCTTTTATATTTTAAAAGACTTGTCACAGATTTATGTTCAAACTACTTCCCCATCAAATTCTCCTTAAAATAGCTACACTAGGCCAGCTGTGTTTGTTTCCGCGATTCCATTATTAGTGTCACTGTAAGTAAAGCTATCTTTTTAGGTATGTAAAATACACATCAAAATACACACAGATCCTGCAAAGATCCAAGCTCTCTCCAAAAGGTCACAAGTGTAGAAGCACAAATACTGTGCTGCTTTATCGTAAAGTAAAACAAGCAGCCTGCAAAGCCCTGGAGAGAGATGTAGGTAGATGGCAGTCAGATGGCAATGTGGAACAGAGGGCAACTGCAATGCATCAAACAAAAGGAAACCCCAAGAAAAAGGGCTTGAGAAATGGTACCAGGGGGCAAAAAACTCAACATGGCCCTGGGAGTGCCACTGGCACCAGGTGTTACCAGTGAAACAAGGTGGGAACTCGTAGTGGGACAGAAAAAAAGCATGTTTGCCCTTGGGGATAAAGACAACTCAATAGAGATAGAAGCAGCAACTTCCACAGTCAACTAGAGTTTTACTTAAGATTTGACCTCCGCATTTCATCAAGGCTAAAAACTACTCCAGTGACTGCCCTTTCATTGCAAGTCCAATGCATAATTGGCCCAAATTTGTTTTCAGAACAAGACGTGGATCTGCTGTGCTCTGCCTGCCTTGGCCCCGTTTCCCTCTGAAACACCTCCCCACTGCAGGGCCAAAGCTTTCTCAGCCGCCACTCACCCCGTGGAAATGCCCTTTCTGCATCTTGTGACCTCAGCACGCTCTCACCTTTACACCGTATCAGGAAATTTGCCTTTCCCTCCCTCTGGTATACCTCAATTTCTCTCTGCATCTGTTATTTTTATATAACCTTTTGTAGCTGTCTTACTTAACCCTGTCAAACATTTGGGGATGCAGTTTCTATGAAAGCAGTTATTACTGTCGTATATCAGAATAGCTCTATCCAACACGCGCTCAAGGAAGAAAGTCAATGCCAAAGCACTGGATAGGACAAAGCAGACAAAGTAAGTACAGGGACCAGCGCAATGCAAGGCAGGAACAACGTTGCTCAACAGACAAGGTGGCTGACGTGAAAAAAGCCCAACAACTCAGAGAACAGAAACCCCTTTTGAAATCGTGGAGGGAATCAATGCTAAAGATTTAGAACGATACAATTACCACTCTTCTACCCAAAAAGGTGAAGCTACCAACCTATTTTTTTTTCAGCCCACCAAATGTTTCAAAATATGCTAAGCATCAAGCTCACTAGCATATTGGATTTTGAATAATGAAAAGAGTAAACAGGATTTTAATTTGGATTCCGACAGTAAAGTGCTTTCTGTGTGATAAATTAACTATTAAGGAAGACAAATTAACACAACCTACCCTTGAGTGTGATGGCTTATGATTTTGAGGAAGCTTTTACAGAAGCATGATCAAAATAAGGTAGGATGAAAAATAGGAGATGATGATGGGTGGAGTATTTTATCAAAAATCCTCCCTCCTTTTCATCAAACTATATGTATAACTTCTCTAAAAAAATGCAGCAGATTTTCTCAAGAACCGCCCATTTTTCCTAAGAATGTCTAAACATTTTAGGAGAGATCCTCAGCTGGTCTAAATCACAAGAGATTTATGAATTTTATACAATTGTTTAATATTGAAAATTTAAATTACACATCTGTGAAGCAAGGTCAGAAAAAAAGGAGTCACCCCTTATGAATTTTTTGGAAGGGAAAGGTGTCTCAGAAACATTTTCTAGATATAAGACTGTACTCATAAAATCAGCAAAGAGGATGTGAACATCTTCAAAGCAGTCTAACATCATGTTATATTTCCATATCCCATGGAAAATTCCCAATTTTTGCCAATTTTTTTAAAGGAAAGAAGATATTTTAAGATTTCATCTTCATATTTCAGCAGAAACTTTATTTTTCAATCTGTTCTCTCTCTCACTCAGGTAAGCAAATAGAGCTTAACAAAACAGCAGAAAGACATCCTAATTGGCTTGAAATTAAAGCTATTAATTTTTATTCTTATTTATTCCTGTCACAAACCAGACCTGTTTATATGGGTTTCCAACACTGCTATGGAAACCTGAGAGGTTCTGAAGTCTATGTAATATGAGATGAAAACACCAGCTCCCACAGTGAACACTGTTTTCTTTGAAATATGTCAACAGTGGAATTTTGTCCCTCTGGGAGAAAAAAGGTTTCCAGGCACTGGGGCAGAGACATCAGGTCTAAGTCTATAGACTCAAGGCAGTTTATTAACCATTTAACTGTCTGGGCAACTTCAAAATGGAAATAAGGATGTTTACCTTTGCTCAGAAATTCATCCAAGGAGAAAAAAAAAAAAAAAAATTAATTCTATGGAGACACTGTGTATTTGTATACTTAAATATTGCGAGATAGTGTATTTCAATATATTTCTCTAATTTCCCAGTAGGTACCTAAAACTGCGGGTCAAAGAGTTCCGTAGCAATTGGCATTTTCTTAATAAAACTAAAAGCCAAAATTTATCTGAGTCCATCTGAAAACATTGTTGCGCCTTTGACACACGAATTACTCTAATCATAGCATAAGCAAATGTGGCCTAGATTGTGCTGAAAGCTCTTAAATTCCAGCAAACTCTTCATACCAGGAGAACAGGTCTGATGTTCGGGTTGCTGACCCCAGCATCCCACTAGCACGCCTCCAGTGATTCCCGCTACACCAGCATGGGCAAGCAGATCAGGTCCTCTGTCCTTTGCCTGCCTGGAGGGCAGGAAACACTGCCCATAATTTGCAAATAAATACACAATTCCTAACTCTCCCTTGACACTTTATACTTTCAAATTATCCAATAAACATGAACTAACCATTATTACTATTGATCAAAAGGAGACAGCAGGTCTTTTTATAAGTCTAAATGATCCTTGTGCTACCAAACAACTCCTAACATCCCTTTCTCATTAGGATGCACACCAGCTCACACCTCTGCCTCCCCTGAAAGAGGAGAGAGATTTTCCTTTCTTCCACTGCCTCCGTTCAGTTAACTGAGTTATGATGTGTTGATCATTATTCAAAGAGCTCAAGAGTGCCTGCTGTCATGTGCCCTTAGACATCTCCAAGAATTGAAGTATGTGCCCTCTTTTCTCCAACACAACAATCTGTGGTGTACCCTCTCTGTAGAGAGAAGAGGTAAAATGCTGGAGTGGTTTTCTGTAACACATGTCTACAGAAGAAAAATCAAAGCCCGCTCAGTCTCTTCAACCTTTCTCTGAAAGATCTAAAACACTCAGACTATGTCCTTTACCTTGAAACCAATGCAATGCTATAATAGATGAAACTCTTCCTTAAAGCCTAGAAGTACAGGAGAAAATGCATTACCAAGTCTGAAGGTGTCCAAAGTATTTGAACTTGGAATTCTTGCAATCATGCAGAAACACAGCTTTGAAAACTATAATGAAAAAATCAAAGTAAGTCAGAGGTTTCCTCCTGCAAAGACAAAGATACTTACAGGTTTCCTTTTATTGAAAGGCTCCTTTCAGAAATCAGCACTGCAAAAATGTTTGCAGGCTGAATAGAGTTCAGGCCTCCTGGGAGACAAAGAATTTTTATAAAGGGGTCAGTTTTCCACCTCTACAAGTAAAAAAAAAGCCCTGAAGGTCATGGTTTCTGGAAGCACCTAAACGACAACAAAGCAGAAACTTTCCATCCCTCTCCCTGCAAAACTAGATAATGAGCTCCATAGCATTGTCTTGGTCAACACTGGATGGAGGTTTACAGTATTTAAAATAGTCCATCACTGTGGCTAAGTTTGCTCACCACCTTGGAGAGTCATACATTTCCTGTAAGGAAAAAGTTTATTAAATACAATTCAAACTAATATAATCAATTATCTCTTACCAGACATCAACGCATATGACTTAGATCAGAAAAACTTTCCTGGGTTGCTGCTGAGTACTGCAGTCAACCCTGGAGTTTGTTGCACTATTCGGACTGTTGGTGGCATAATCCATTAGCTCTGGGCAGGTTGTCACTGCAAATCCCCTGACTGGCAGATGTCCAGAAGAGGCCAGTGGTAGCCAGTCTGTGGCTTGTCTTGAGATAGCATGTGCAGTCTGGCCCAAAAAAGTAAATAACAGAGGCAGTCTGCATGCACTGAATGGGGTCTGGCCTTGACCTTCACACAGCTAATATACCTCTTTCAGCGGTTTAAAAAGTACAAGGGAGAAGACCAGCAGTGAGGTTGATGGGCCAACACTACGTTGACATGTCTCCTCCTCTTAGGAGATGAGGCTAAAAGCAAGAGATCACTCAGTAACGGTCATCTTAACCTAAAAGATTGCTTAAAATTGCACCAGTAAAAAAATAAACAACAACGAAAAAAGAACATCAAAAAGAGTAGACTTTTGAAACACCTCTATATACACGTCTAACTTTTACTGAAACCAGACCCAGCCCTCGGCACATCCAACGATTGCTTAACAGCATGAAGTGGTCTTTAAGGGGTCTATCATATATTTTTCCATGCTTGCTCAGTACTCTTCATAAAAAAGCAGCGCAGAAAGAGTCCTTATTAGGAACTCCATCTAGGTTGTGGCAAGGAGACATTGACCTGAGCACAAGGGGTGGAGTTAGAGGGAAGAGGAAAAAAAGCCCAGCAATGAAAATCCTTCCAGAATTAAAAAGGCCACAAGAACTTTGCCTGAACTAGTAGTTGTTGTTTTTATTGGATTATTTTATGGGGTTTTATGTTGTTTAATCGAAGAAAGAAAATGAATGCCATAAAATATGCAGAGCTAACTGGGGCTGCAGAGTACATTGCTGAATATTGCTAGTAATGCCATTTCTCCTTCACTGTCAAAAAATAAAAATATCGTTCTTTATATCCCTGTCACATGGAACAGCGGTCCTCTCGCGCTTGCCAATCAATCATCTTGGAGTGCACCTTTACCTTGAGCAGTATGTGCTAGGACGGTGAATAAGGAAAGCTCAGGAAATAATCTCCCTTTCCACAAGATAGAATTCAATTTCCAGTATAGCTCAGACCAGTACTTTTCTTGAAAAGGTGGCACCATATATTACAGCAAAAAAGCATTTTTCTGCTGCTAGTGAAAACTTTAGTGAGCATTATGATTACGTGGTTTGTACTCCAGGCACCAATGACCACCAAGCAGGCTAATAATGTGCGAATTCTGATGAGAACCAGCCCTCCAGCTGGGATAAAACATCACAGACTTTTCCCCCCTGTTTTTCTGCCATTCTCCATTCTGCTTTCTTTACCGTAAGATGTTTTTTCTAGCTGCAGACAACTTTCCAAGATTCTCCTAGAGAGTAAGCACTTCACAGTGAAATTATCCCACTCTACTGCTCAGGTAGCCCTAGTTAGCCCTTTGGCCACTGTCCCAACTGGCTTTTATCTTTGACAGCCCCAGTTTGGTTTCTTAGGATGGTGCTTCTCAGAAGCTTTTTGAAGACTCTCTGCAGATAGATTGAGCTTTCACCACTGACTCTTTGAATTGCCCTTTGGATTTGCAGATTTGGCAAGGATTTTGCAAGTCCCAAGCTTTGTCTGTCCTCCGAGCACAGCTGACAAAGGCTGTGCAGCAGAGGCTGGCTGGGTCCGTAATCTACTGTAATGAAGTCCAGAGAAAGCCCCACAAATGGACGGTGCCAAAGCGCTGGCTCACTGGATTTGCCTGCAATATTTCTAACCATAAAGACGAGGAGACAGTTTTTCCCCTCTAGGTGTCCTAAAGCTCCAAGTCCCAGCTTTTGTTCTGCAGATCTGGCCAAAATACTGTTCTGCGAGCTGGTGCCTGACAGATAGACCCTGGCAGCCCCAGAGCCCGAGATGGGCAAAGAGGTCAGGAGGATTCAGCCTTCCAAAGTCTGTTGCTCACAGTGCTGCCGCAGCTCAGAAAGCTTATCCAGCCTTGCAAAGCTGTCAGGAAAATTTACCAGCCACCGCACAAAAATTGCTTGCCGTTTACCACAGTGATTGATGGTAATGCAAGAAACTAATGGCATTTTACTTGCCTGTCAAACGAAATTACTCACCCTGGGCCAGCAGGACTGGGGAAGGATTCTTTAATCCTTGCAGCGATTTTTAAATTAAACTGTAGTGTTCGCAGGGCTGTAGACCCATCGCAGACAGCAGCCTGCTTCAGGATGGATCCAAACATGATATAGCACATGGGCAGATAGGTCTGGCACAGCAATAAAACGGGGTGAAAGGCAGCTGCACACTGCACTTCTGACTCTTTTTAAAAAGTTTACAGATTTCAGGGGACCAAATCCATTGCCACATCATTAATCTCTAAATAAGACCTAGGTCCTAGCACTGTGCATGTAACAAAAAGTTGGGGAAAAAACAGGACAATAAGGCCATAATCAAAACTTGGAAGACAGCTGGTGGTACAGGAAGGTGCTCCCATCTGGTCTATACATGCAGCAGAATATAGTGGTCTAGAGGTCAATTCACTTCCTAAATCAGTAATGTTGATAGGATCATTCCCTCTCTGGCTTTCCCTTTCCTTCCTAACACCAGTACTAAACCTTTACCATTTTTTCTTTTCTGTTTGCCAGCAGGACTGCTCTGTTCTGGTTTTACCTGCAGCACCGGCATTCCCCCTGCATGCATGGCAGATCCTCCATCATGTTTCAGTCACGACATCCTTGTTAAATGAGCTACTTCAATAGTTTGAGGGCAGACAACATTCATTCATTAGCTGGCAGGTACAGAAGACCTTCACCAGGAGCTGATTGTTACAAGCAGTAGCACAGCGGGCTCCAACACCTAGCACTGCCCCTGAGGAATTTCAGTAAGACAAATAGGAAGGGACATTGCACAGCACTTTTGAGGATAGAAATAAGCCGCTCTCACAGTTTTGATTTTGGTTAGCCTCTGTTTTCTTGACCAGCCTTTATAACTTTATGATTCAAGCTCCTATACATCCTCAGAAACCAGCTGAAAAAACGTCTCTGCAAAAGGTCACGAATAAAAAAGGGGGAGAAGAAACAATTCGAGTTTCATGAAGGCTACACACACGTAGGTGCTAGCTACTAAAAAATGGCTTAAACTTTCAGATTTCAAAGTGTACACTGTGTCTGCAATAACAAACACTCTAAAAACAGGCTTTCCCACTAGGGGAGTTGGGGGGCACTGAACCAACTACTTATAAAAATGGTTACAATCCTTTACACCGTATTCAGTGGTTTTCAGTGAAAAACACTCACACTGAGATACTGTATCCCACCGAGCATTAAGCACTTCCATTCCTGTTCTGCTTTTTCAATTCTAACTAGTCCCTAACCCTGTTAGTCATGAATTTGCAATTAATGAGCCTTGTTTAGAGGATGTGAATCCTGAAATTGTTCTGATATATGGGTTCTAACCACAGAAAGACAATCTAATTCAGCAAGGGAATCTGCTGTGCTTAGGGGGGATTCCAAACCTTCAGTAAAGGAAATCAGCTGTTAAGTCATTTTAACAAGGGGCAGCATGCTGTGCTCTCAGCTCCACGGTGCCATGCGATGGTCTCACAGCTTGGCATCTGGGGACAAAAATCATCTTCATGCGTTAAGGATGCTTAACATCTGCTTGTAAATCTGGGGCTGGGCAAAAAATGGCTCTGACTGAAATGAGGATGGTGCAAGTGTGGTTTTCCACCAGAGTTCTTAACTATAAGAAACATGCACACATACACACCTGCACACACGCTCTTTTGATCTAATACAGCAAAGGACCAATAACCCAGGGCTAAACTAATTATGACTAGTTATGCTTGAGCAGGAAAACAGCAGCCATTCCTCTCATGCTTCAAGGGGACAAGTAAAACAAGTGCCTTCGTGGATCTTCTTCCCTATGCCTGGAAGGGAAGAACTGTCCCTCAGGAGTCTTCCTCTCCCAGAGTGTCCAGAGGAGCAGACTTCCTCCTCAGCTGGGGACATGGGGACAGGCAGGACAGGTCTCCACTCCAGGCTTGATAGCAGGGCTAGAGAAGGCAGTCTCATCAGCCCAGCCTTCTTGTTGACTCTAATAGAAAATGCGACCCTAATAGAAAATCCCAGGCCATGAAAAATCTGATAAAACAGTGACAAACACAAAGATAGTCTTTTTAATGAAACAAAGTCACCCATCACGTGCCCATCAATACCTGGAAATAATTCGGGAGGCGAGGAGCAGTGCTTAATTATATTTGAAATGGTTTAGAAAATACACCAAGATGGAATAAATGTTCCTTGTTCTGCCACAGCAGTCACTTTGAGACATATTTCAGGAAGCTAATCCTGAAGACCAGGAGATTAATTCCTGGAGACAAGCCCTTTTTCCCCTCCAGCTCCTCCCCAGCTCTTCAGAGAAAATGACCTGGTCTGATCTTAACACATCTTAAAGACGACAGAAAGATTAATTATGCTCCCCCCTATTTCATCTTCATGGCACATCTGAGCAGCTTCTACAGCTGTGAAACCTTTATTTCCAGGGTCCTTTTGATTGTACTGCAGAGATATTCAAAGACTCATTAAACCTAAGGGGAAGGCCCATTCACCCAGACTTAGTACGGAAAAGAGGCGGAGGGGAGGGAGGCTTAAAGTTGTCTTGTACTTAAGTTAAAGAGATGGTTACAGAAGATTTATTCATAAATCAAACTCTCCACCCTTGAAGAATCACCTATCCTTGCGGCGCTCTGCACACAGGAGACGCTGCTGGGACTAAAGGGCTGAGAAACGCAGCCTGCTCTGACAACTGGGTGTCTCTGCTTGTTCCTACAGAAGAACCAAGGGATGAAGAAGGGAAAGCAAGAAATCTGCCTTATTTTTTTGTAGACACAATTTTGCACCTACAAGTCACAATTGTTTTCCAATTGCAACTCTAACATCAAGTTAGAGCTCAGCTTTCAGACCAGTCTCCTACAAAGGTGGTGTTTGTTGATGCCTGCATGACTGTAATTATTTCCTCCAGCAATTACCGTCACTATATCTGACCTTATCCTAAAGTCAAGTACCGAGGCATTAAAGTGACAACATCTTCTGTGCAAATAATTGCTGATACAAAACCTTATTCTCAATTACTAACATCAGTAGCTTGTGGATATTAAAAGGGAATCCAGTGTATTACTGGGGCTGAGATTGCTTTCTAATCTGATAGTTAAACTATAAATTATCTGATTTGCTGATGAAGGGCTCAAATTACAAAGGCACTATTCAAAAAATCACTAAGTATATGGAAGGCTTCCTTTGATTTTAAGTGGCATTGAGAAAATGCTCCGTTCTTTCCTGGTGGTGTTGCCTTCCTGACTTGAATCTTCACTGTCAAGCTATCATCCTCAATTAATTTCAGGCATAACTATTTTCAGGTATAACACTCTGCCCGCCAGTATAGCAGTAAGCTTCAAAAAGTGGGCCTCCAAGCTATAGTCTAAAGCTCATCTGTCAGAAATTCCAATATTATCCTTCTTTCTTAGTTTTTAGAATTGTGAAACCTCAGCAGTACCATTACAATCAAGGTTGTACTTACTCCTGGGAACATTTAATCTTATTTTCACACAGGGAAACCCTTTACAGACCATTCCTGCATTTGAGACCTCTCTGCAGTTTTACATGAAATTAGTAGCTAATGTCATACACGTGATGCTGCAAAGACTAAATCACAATATTAAGGGAAGTCAAGGTTCAATTTCTCTGCTTGCAGCAGGTGAGATATTTGCATTAGGAAAGGCTAGATCTGGAAAGTGTAATAAACAGTCACAGATGAATATAAAATATAAATGCAAAATGCATTTCTTCATATTTATTACATCTTTTACATCTAAATCAGGCAGATTTCATTCCACAGATTGAGAGTGATCTGAAGTAATTCAGTGGGAGGCTGGTAGTTGAAACACATAATCACATTTCTAGAACAATGTAATTACATTGAATTTAATGTGATTTCCTGCCACTGGTTTAAAAGTGCAGCCTCCTCCACATTCTTGATTTACGCTGAACGTGACACTTGATGTGAGATTACTTTTATGTCGGCAGGTAAAGCATTGCATAAGGGGAGAAAGTACACTACAACTCCCTGAATTCCCCAAGACCATCATACAAAGATGTCAGTCATGAAGTACCAGTAAGTTCAAATCTTAAATTTCTAGGAAGATGCTGTCTCAGCAGATGACCACTGATTTTAGATTTCATTTTCATTAAATATCTCACAAGGAACAATTTTACTAACCTTAAGAACTTTTGCACAAGTCAGCTCTGCTCTAGGGGGCAAAGGAATTTGAAGGGAAATTTACTCTTAAAGCAGAACAGTTTCCAGGTTTTTGTATGTTGTATATGCTTCTGGGAGTGCTATATTAAAGACTTTTTACAAAGAACAGGCTAATGGCAGGTCATGCCCACCAAGAATAGCTAGAAAATACTAGGGAAAAAAGTAATTGCAACCTGAATGCAGACAAAGAATTTCACAAGGACAAAGGGCTGGAATTTTATCAAAGTTAGGAATAAAATAGCACAGACACCGATATTCATTTAACTCCTACAAATCAGTTAAAATCTGATCTAGAGAGAGAAAGCGTGCAAGTGAATGTGTCAGAAGAGCCCGTGCTGCCAGCCAAAGCGTACTACATAAACAGAAGAGTTACTCTTAAAAAAAAAAAAATACCACTAAGCTTACAGCTGATCAGATGAAATCCTGCAAGCCCACCCAGTATGAAACAATTCAAGTAATCTCTTTGCAGAATAATATCAAATAGCAACCAAAGTTGTAAAAATCGAGGCATATTTACAATTGATTTGCAAACAGAAAGAAAAATTACTAAATTGATCAAAAATGCTATTTACTGCTGGCAGTTCATTTAGCTTTCTGCAGAATGTTTCAGCATTTATATTCCTTCATTGAAATAAATAAGTATTGAAATATAATGGATAATGAAGCAGAGGCTAAAAGACAATAAAAGTGCATAGAATTGGGTTTTTTTTCAGCAGACCAATATAAGCTTGCATGAAATAAAAGTTTAAAAGCAGGTTTTAAAGCTGGGGACTTTTATGAAAAGTAAACGAACAATAGATTTAAAGCAGTATAATTATTGATGAATCACAACACATGGCAATGGCCTCGGAGAGCTCCAAATGCACTATAAACTGCAGAGAGGGAGGGCAAACGAGGGAGAAAAGACCCCCTAAAAGGAGCCAACCCTGCAGGCCTCACTTAGACAAACCATCCTGCATTTACGCAGCGAAGTCGGATGCATTTAGCTTATAAAGCCAAATCTTGAGATTCTTCCTTCAGTGGAAGTTTTGTTTGGCATGAAAAAAAACTGTGGAAAAACCTCAGGATGTGCAGGCTTGCAACAAGCAGAGAAGGAGACCTCAGTGCCTTCCCACCTGCTTTTTGACACTGTCGATATCGAGCACCGCTGAGCAAAGCGATGTGTTGCGAAAGGCTCACACAGCCAGGCACCGCTACGCTGAAGTGGCAGCGACGAATGTAAACGTGTTACAAAAACCAAAGATCAGAGGAGCTTCATCTGATAAACAATGGTGTGTATTATTGATGGCTCAGCAGCCAGAAGACCTCAGCACATGGAGAGGATAATGGGTTTGTCATCTCCCTGCCAGGAAAGGACTTAAAGAGGGTTGAAGAGAGGCAGCATTTCAGCCCAGTGCCCACCCTGCCACCCCAGTGTGCGGTCCCACGGTGCACAGCGGGGAAAGCAGCACCAGCTCAGCCGCAACGTCTGCCTGCCATAGCCGACCCCAATACACTCAACCCCACCGCACGTCCAACACACGCTACAATCTCAGTTCTTCCTGAGCTGGACGAGCTTCCCAACAGCCTCAGCATTTTCACATTTCAAATCCTTAGTAGGGTTTCTTCAAAGAGTGAATACATTTGCAGAAATTAATTTTGGGCTGCAGCTTCACATAAGGTACACATTTCTACATCAGGCAGATTAGTGGCAGAGCCTGCTGGAAGTTACAGTCTTAATCAAAACCAAAAAAGTACTAAGCAGATTTTCCCTTTTGTTTACTGAAAAGCCTACTTTCTTCAAGGTGACTCGAGACAAGAGGCGGTTTGCTTAAACAATAAGAGACTTGCTGGATGCCAGAAGGCCCCCTTTTCATCCCTGATCACCTTCGACAGCTCCGGAAGAGAATTCTGCAAAGAGTACATGGAAATATGACAGGGGAGGCAGGACCCTTATTAGGTTAAATCATGCAATTGCAAAACAGGACCAACCAGACAGAAACACTGTGACTCAAACTTGGACAAAAATGGTTAGAAACGAGAAACAATTTGGCTATGGCAGGATTACCGCTACATTAGCTGGGAGGTCCACCCAACTATTCACGAGTTTCATTATGCAGCAAAAGCACTGAAAATCTCTGCTCACCCAATCACCACTACAACAAGTTACATATTCAGATCTCTTTCTGGAATAAGTGCAAATTTGCTTTGATTGACTGACATTTCATCACTTAATACATTCATAGCATGTCAAGGTAAAACTTGACTGAATTCACAGTGCTGTACTGATTGAGTTCCTAATAGGAACAGTTGTCAGGAGGGCTTGTAAGGATAACTTTCAAAAATCACATTTGCAAGTTGGTAGAGGACTTTCTGCACCCAAGAGCATCTCCACCTACGTGCAGGACTTTCTGGGACACAGAGATGGACAGCCCCTCTCTCCCCAGTTGCCATCAGCCCATGACATGGCAGCTGGCTGCAGCCACACCAACGGCTGCACAATATTTTTTTCCCCAGTTCTGCATTTGGGACGTAAGTTGTGGGGTCAGAAAAAGCTTTGCTGGAGACTCACGAACAAGCTGTGGAAGAGAAGCTGGAGACCAAATGAGGGGCAAAGCTCTCCTTCACCCCTTCCCCCCAAAAAGTCCCCCAAGTACAAACTACCCATCCATAGAGCTCGAGGGTGAACAGAGGACACAGGAGGTAGCATAGCTGGAGGTCAGTGACTACCCTAGCTGAAAATGGCGAAAGATGACGAGGAAAACCAGCACAAGAAGAAACTCAATTCAAGTTTGAGCCCTTGGCCAGTGCCCCAGCCTTGGGGCTTGCTGCCTGCCATACAACAGGCAGCTTCTGGCTGCTCTCAATCTCTGCCTACGAATGGAGAAAAATCTGCAGTTTTCCTCTGCTCCTGATCCCTCCTCTGAAATTTTCACATTTGTTTAGAAAGGTCTTCAAGATACAGTTTTTAAATGAACCTAAGCATTTCCAAATTCTTTTCCTTCTCTGCAGAGACCTGTAAGACCCTTAAATGACCTACCTTCAGCATTCATGACGTGAGTAAACAGGATCCCTGGCTGCCTTCGCCCTGTTTTAATTAGGCAAAGAAGGGAAAAAAAAGCAGCGCTCTTCAATACTTAAAACCAACCAGTTTCAAATAAATATTTAAAGTTGTCCTGATTGTTAGATAAGCAGCTTCTGCAAAGCAATTGCAAATGTTGCAATTGTTTTGCCATACAGTCGCCAGCAGCTGGAAGCTCCGAGATACCCATTTCAATCAGAAATTTTCCATTTCAAATGCATTTGGCAGTTTGTTCGTGGTGAGAAGTGCTTCTCAACACGTGAGCTTTCAGAAGACTGCAAGGAGTGAAGCACAGGTGGCTTTTCTAAAAGCCTGGGTCAAAGCACAGCTTTCTGTAAACACTCCTTTTTATAAGTAAATAAATAAATAAGAAAAGGTGCTGTGCCATACCTTCTGCACTGCTATTAGGCAGCCGAGAGGCTCCTGCTAGACCAGACAAAGCCTTCAGTCAGTCCCACAGAATATTCACAAACAAATGAAAAGAACAGTGGGAGGAATTGGCTTAAAAGTGCATTCATTGTACTTTCCTTTTCTTTAAGTGTAATAACATGCAACAGCTCCTAGAGGTGTTGAACGGACTCTTTTTTCATTCCAGCACTTCAACCATTTATACTTACATTCTTCCACCTAACCACTACCTAGCTGTTGTTAAAATCCATCAGGCACCGTGGGCCAAATGTTGAGGTCCCCACTCAAAACCTCCCTTAAATGATTTCTTAGTATGATTTTTGCATGATTAAGCATCACAGATTTTTTTTTTTGCTAACTGATATCTGAATAAAGAACACAGGAATTGTCCCTGATCATTACCATAATGCTTTCATGTTTTCCACAATGCCACTCAAAAGCCTAAAAATATGGCACAGAAGCCCTGCAGGGAATTAATGCAAAGTGTCTGCATTTGTACCAGGAACCAATTGCTGAAAGAACGACAAAGGCTATTTGAAATAAACCTGGAGGATGCATTAGCAGAAGCACTTCTGAGCAACTTGCCATTTAAAGCACACACGGGACAAATTCATCTCGAGAGTCACTTCAAAGGGAATGGTCCGTAATCAAAATTAATCACAATTAATTTGGCCCTAGGTTTCTGCCACTGAGAGACAGGCTCCCGCAGTCAGAGCTGTGGGCAGCGGATGGCAGGAATCACATCCACAGCATCCACCTTTGCTGATATTGCCAATTCTTCTGCTACGCTGGTGCCATCGTAAAATGCTGCAACAGGATTCAGGCCAAATTTGCTTAGCGGCTCCGAACCACGAGGCCAGCCAGCAATACGTGCTGAATGGCGCTCTTTTTGAGGATGTCATCTTTCTGTTTATATTATCTAATTCTTCTTCTCCAACTCCCCGTGGCAAACCAACAGTTGAAAGCACACAGCAGAAGCCGACAGTGTTAGGTAAGTGTCCATTTGCTGGACATAGGCTCTGCCCCCTCAGGCAAGCTATCACCACGACTCTGTAGCAAGAGAGGTACATCTTCCATTTTTGATGTCTAAGCACATCAGAGTTTTGGAGGTGCTTCGGAGAGTGTCTCTGCCCTTGTCGGAGGAGGATGCATGGGTAGCTGGAGCAAGAAGCAGGCAGCAGAGAACTGCCATGGAGGCAGAATCAAACATGAACAAGAGATGCCTCATCTCCTGCCCCTTGTCTCCCCCGTGAAACACAGCTACGCTAAAACAAGACAGAGGATATCAGCTGCACACATGGCAACTTTCAAGGTACTGCTGAACAGACACAACCCTCAAGCTTTTTGCCCAGGCTTAATTCCTTGCTCTGCCTGCATGAAAGCAAAAAAATTCCTTGATATGGAAAGAGTGGGTTCCCTGTCTATTGATGCTTCTCAGTCTCCACCACCAAGATCTGCATTTTCAAGCTAATTCTGCTCTCTGTCCTCTTCTGGTTTTCCCAGCATCACTCTCCAACTCCATTTTTGCAACACAAAGGCAAAATAATTTACAGAAACAACTAAGCTGTTTCAAAGCAAACTGGGTGTATGGACATGGACACTTCCTTTGTTTCAAATATATTTGCCTTGCATACTTACACTTAAAAGAAAGATTATTAACCCCTGTAATCTATGAATTCCTGTACCCTTCACCCCAAGGTACGTAAAAATGGCATACACCCTATAATATGAGGGACTTTTGGCCCCAAATTTCTTGCTCTCTGGAAGCATCCAGGGTTTAAAACCTCAGAAAACATGTCTAGGAAATCTAAACCCATACGACGTGAAGTTTAAAGTATGTGTTTCACTTATGCATATTCCCTTTTTTTTTTGTTTGCTATGTTCTACTGTTAAACTGCTCTCAAATTCAGAAATACCCATTTCTAGATACAGTTTGAACCTTTCTCCAGAACAGTACGAATACACAATCCAGTAGAGGTGGGGGCTTTGCTCTTTTACACATATACCTACTGTATATACATAGCTTCTTATTTTACCCACTTTGTAAGATTGCTGCTGTTCCCTCCTTGGCAGTTTGGAGGGCACAGATGCTCTGAGCTCTCAGGGAGACTCGCACAGACAGCAGTGCCACTTCCCAAACTGGCTACTCCCTTCAGTTTTCTGGCCAAATCCATTAATCAGGCCTGATCCGGGGAGTCCACATGTGCATGTACTGTAAAATCCCCTTACAGAGCACTGTTTTCCACCAAAATGAACCTTTGCCAGGCTCCCCCATGGCACGCCAGCCACGGAAAGCAAAAGCTAATGGGGCCCCACACGAGTCCATTTGCCACACATATGCTGTGTAGACCTTCAGGAGCGGGTCCCCGCTTCATTGTATGACTGAAGGGAAGGGACAGCTTCTCGGCGTCCCATAGTCCCTGTGCTGCACGCACAAGTAGAATTGCTTTCAAATGCCTTTGCGCTGCAGGGTTGCACTTCTGTCCATTCTCCTCCCTGGCAGACTCGGCAGCCTGCTCAGACAATTTTTTTTCTCTCTTTGCTTCCTCCCAGCAGTCACATCAAACAGACGTGTGTTACCCGACTTGGAAACTTCTGCTTTTATCCTCCAGGTGAAGAATTGAAGTAGTTAGTGTGCATACATTTCTGAATGGTCTTCAGTGAGAAAATTCAATGTTCCTATTCCAGGGAATAAAATAATTACTTGCTTTTCAAACTTCCTGTTTTTCAAGCTGATAAAAGCTGCTGTTACAAACGACAGACAATTTCTAGACCAAAACAGACCTCCCAGTTCTCAGCTACACTTTACAGTTGTTTCGAATGCTGTTTGTGCCACCATTTCCCTCACTGATCTGCCATGGATGACAACGTCTCCAGCGCAGTCCATCGCCAAATCCAGCTCCCCCAGCAAACAGAAGCCTCCGATTTGGGGTGTAACATTGTACTTCTCTTCCTCCTCTCACTGCAAGCAAAGCCAGCGCACCTGACTCAGATTTTTCTCAAGCAGCAGAATACCAGCTTTGACGCAGCTACATCCTATTAATCCTGATATATGTCAGACCTTTTAAAAGGCCTGGGGAAGACATACTTCACTTTGTTGAGATAAATTTAGACACCAGAAAGTATAAACATGAGGGAATCCAATAAACTATCATTTATCTTTCTTCTTCATTTGAATAGAGTTCGCCAATATAGAGCGCTACGGTTTTACTCATGCCAAAATGTACAAATTCAGTTCCTCTAGGTGTTCGCTCACATGAGGACAAAATTGATTCACACTGTCCCTTCTCCCATATTGAATGTGTATTCTGGAAGAAGAAGCTTCCCAGAATATAGTACTGTCACTCCAAAAACACTCCAAGTTTCTGAATGTAGGTTCATGTGACATATACCTGATGCATGAAATTCAGCAACAGCAACTGGAAATGTTGGATTCTTTTCTGCAGAGCACTTACTGCCTACTGCCAGCAGTCAGTCTTTACTGAACTCAACGAAAATGATATGCGCCTGTGGCAGGCTCCAACATTGCAGAAAAAGAATGAGCCATCACAGCAAATGAGGAAGATGTCATTTTCTCCATCTTTTCTTGGATGGTGAAACAGAAGCACAAGTAAAGCAAGCAAATCACTCAAGGCCACACCAAGAATAGCACCAAAATCCCCAACCATAGGACACGCTACATACTTGTAGTAACAAAAATATATCTGTCATTGCATGTCACACAAGCTCATTCAAACTAAAAATTTATCACTTGCTTCGGACTCCAGCCAGGTGACTGCAAATATATCATGGAGCTGTCAACAATCTGCTAATCTTGACTGTGAAGCGTAGGAATACAAGAAGCTTAAAAACACATTGGTCCTTCAGAAACCATAAATTTTGCTGGCTCTTTCTCACATACCAGTGGGTAATAGGTCTACTCCAGCTATTTCACTCCCACCTCCTGCAGTTAAACAGTTTCATTTTGCATGTCTATTTAGAGAATGACAATCGGACATATGAGGTAGCAGAAATCACCCATGGGTATACAGATAAAGAAACAAAACCCCTCTCTGGCTCCTTGAATGAGAAGAGTTACCAGTGGCAGAGTTAACTTCAAAATCTGCACAGAAACCCCAGGACACGCACAAGTGAATTTTCAGAGCCTCCACAGACCCAGCTGGAATAACATCTCTGTCCATCTGCAAACCTGGTCTGTTGTGCTCTTTTGAGCAGAAAAGAAAACAAAGAGAAGTGAACAATGACCTTTCGTCCTCCATCCAAAATCAAACCATGTGTCTAGGCTTGCACCTTTTGAGAGAGAGTGCAAAAGGATGGCATAGTCTCAAGCAGTGACTTCAGTTTCTCCTAGCATATACATTTGGAGAAAAATTTAAACCAGGGTTGGGGGCAGGATCTTTGCTTATAAGCACAACAGAAGTTTCAACGGATACTTCCCAACAAATAAGGGCTTGCTCATGACGTTTCACACTGGGCGTATTTTTGGGAGAGTATAAATAAGAAGCAAACCTCCTTGTTGTTCAAGTTGTGGTGCTTTATGGTCAGCAAGCTCACTAAGAACTACCTTAGCCTAAACACTACTATCCCTACAGCTGCGTGACATGGCCCGGCTATAGAAGGCAGCTTAGCTCACCATTATTTGAGCAATTTCAGTTCTTTAAATGAATTTCTCTTACACCAAATGGCTTGGTGTACCTGCCATTCTTCATTTCCTACTCCAGCCACAAACTTCAATTTTCTCTCTGTAGCGCTTAAACAGCGCATAATTACAACTAATTATTGATCACTGAGGGATTACTAGTTGACAAATCCAATTTTCACACTGTTATCAAGCATGACTGACTCTAGACCAGAGAAGATAAAAGGTACCTGCACTGTCCTAGAAACCTGCAGGTCTATAAGCTGGGTGGGACCAGTGTTGTCACCGTCACCATTATTAAACCCATCAGACTGCAGTGGCACCTGAAGGCCACCGTGTTTAGGGACCTATTATGTAAGACGCTATAAATCTACACAAAGTGACAGTCCTCACCCCAAAGAGTTTTGCAAGCCTAAAAAAAGCCAAGCCTTTTACATCTGTAAATGTATTCAATTTGGCTGTGTTTGTACCACTTCTGCATTCCATTTCTGCAAATATTCTCCCAAGCAAGCTCGCTGGCAGCAACGTTCAGAAAAACAGCTCGTTTCAGGGGAAAAACGCCACTCAGTTTTCCTCAAAGCAAATTTTAAATTTGCATGCTTTGGTGCACCTGCTGATCTCAACAAATTGGATCAATGAAGGAAAGGAGAGTACTGTGCAACCCCGGTGCCCTGGGAACACGGCTCACACCCAGCCCATTAATGTTATTCGTTAGCTGCAGCAGTTCAGCTACCCAGAAATCAGGAGTCTGCTGTCGCATGGTCTGTGCGCGGTACAATCAAGGCACTGTGCAAACAGGGTATTTATGAAAAAAGAAAAAAAAAAAAATCAGAGAAGAATACATGGAGCTGCTCAAACATCACCAAATGGAGCAAAAAGCAACATTTTCATAATAAGTCACATGATTAATTTTTTCCCAGTTGTATTTCAATTGAGTTATTCACATAATTCAAGTAGACAAATCCCAGTGTGAAAGTATCTGTGCTCTTTTAGCCCAGTGGCAGCCCTTCCAGCATGACTTACAACAAAAGACCAAAAAAGTCCACTCCCGTAGTACACACAAAATTGGTTTATTATTAGAGCTCATCCAGCACCATTATTTTCTGACAGAAAATGTGTTTTCAACACAATTGAAATTTCCATGAAGAACATTTTTCTTGCAAATGTTTAACTTTTCTTTCGGGAAAAACCACATTTTTGTTTCACGTCTGTTTAAGATACATTTCCCTTTCCATTCTGTTCCAAAGGAAGCATGACAATTTAGAAAATGCTGCTCTAAATCTCCCTGGCTCCTAAAATAAAAAGCTGAGAATTAGCCTCACATAAAGAAAGATTGCAAGTGCCTTACTAAGGACTTTATTCATTAAAAAAGACTCAACTCTATTCTGCTTCTTGTCTATGAAAGTGAAATATGATTTTATTAAATGAAGTCCTTAATATGTTTGCTAAGACTCTGTCAGGCTGAACATTAACTACATTGCCATTGTTTTTCAAGTCCAAAAAGAAAGTTGCTCTGCAAAGAGACAAGCTTACTTAAAGATTCTTAACCTACAGACCAGAGGAGAAGTTTGCTTTGTTAAGTGCATTTGCAACGTCCAGCACACACAAGGGGCACAGTGCGTTCATAAAAAGAAAATGCACAGCTCTCACAGATCATTTAAGGGAAGGGGGGGAAAGAAAAAAAAAAAAAGAAAGACAAAAGAAAAAAACATGTTACACGCATTTCAATTTTGAGTAGCAAGACTGCATACATGAGCACACAGCCATCATCTACTGCCTGGGTGCAGCCTAGGATGTGTGGAGGATATCCCAGCAGAGACCTGCTCCTCCTCAGTTAGAAATAATACCTGGAGGAGCCTTCGGGGCTGCTGGGTCTCTGACCCTCTGCAGAGGGGTTGCACCACTGGGTGAACACGTTGCTAAATCTCCCCCCATAGAGGCATTTTTGAAGTGATGCGTTGAGTCTGCTCAGGGAGGTCACAGCCAGTGAAGTGATCCCATCCCAGCCCGGGCATCTGCGCCAGCACCAAGCCACATCCTTGCTCAAAATTATTCCCCTCCCGACCTGCTGTTGACTTTTGCCTGGCTTTTCTGCTTCAGATACAAGCCAGACACAAGTCCACTCTGCCCTCTCCTGGCCTGCATACAGATCCGAGCCTGTGCACTCGTCCCGAATCTCCCCTGCGCGGAGGCCGGGGATGGAGATGATACAGGCGGGCTGGGAAAAGCTCGGGTCTCTGAGGGTCAGCCGGAGGGGCAGAGCCCCAGGGAAGAGGGACTGGGCATCACTGTTTCGGGGGTAGCAGAGAATGCACGCACAGGATGGCACCTCCCTGCCCACCAAACTGGCCACCCTTGTGTGGGGTACTCTTTTCGCCATCCCAAATACACTTGCCCTGGTAAGACAGCTAAAAGAAAGGGCAGGAACATCCCCTCGGCCCCACAGTCCTCATTCAAAAATAACAGTTTGGGGATAGAAGGGGCATTGCCTTCTGTCCTTTTGGAAAGCGTCTCGTATTTGAGGTGCATCACTGGAACACGAGCAATAAAAATAGTTATTTGTAAAATGAAAGCAATGACAGACGTTTCTTGTAAAAACACCGTGAGACATTACAGATAAAATAACGTTACATAAATAGGCTAAGCATTAGAACTATTATCATCAACAACAGCATGGGGGACACGGCAGCTTAGCAAAGGCAGTGAAAAATAGCGAATGTGATTTAAGAGGCAGAGAGAATCTGCGCTGGCAAGTTGTAATTACTGAAGCTGAAACCCAGCCAGGATCCTCGTCGACTGCCTCTGGGCTTGTGAAATGCAACCCAGAATCCTTAAATGACCAAATAATTGGGACCTGGGTTTCATGTCGCCAACGAGACACCACCATCGACACGGCCACACCAGGGCAGCTGTCCGGCACTAACACACAGAAGGATCAACCACAAACACCAGCCTCCACGGTACTCGTGATTTCAGACATCTACAACCAAACATTGACCTGAACCAGATCTGCTTTCCTAGGTCATTCTTCTTTCCAAGTTGGTACAGCTGCAGGTTTCTTTCAACCATTCTTCAACTTCAGCACTCTGTAAGCATCTAATGTCTAGTCAAAGGACATCATTCATCCATTTTATGGTTCCCAGAATGCAAAGATATCTACCCAATTTCCTAAGAAACATTAATATTAAAGTATGGCTTTCTTAGCCCAAATCATGCAAGCTGAACAAAGTTCTCCTGACGTTTTATGACAAGGTGATTAATAATACCAAGAAGAAGAATGAAAAGATACCAGATTATAAACTATTGTAAATCTTTCAGTCATCCCAGGAATAATGAATGTAGATTTCTTAGGAGAGCAGTACAGATTTAAACAGAATCATTTTAGTTTTCTTGTCAATCAAGATGCTATTTATATAATAGCAGAAACAGACAATGAACTCACTTAATCTTAAAATGAGGATGTACCATGTTCAAGACAAGGGTTATAGGCACTTCCTTAACATTTTTCCTTTGGAGGNGAAAAAAAAAAAAAAAAAAAAAAAGGAATTGAAAAGCCACCCTAAGCTAGAATTTCCAAAATTCTTGATGAAAATGTTCCATCTTAACAATCATTTCTGACCACTGACCTTCCCCTCTACAAGCAAGAGCCACCATGACAAGAAGTTCAGTGTTCACGTCACCCAAACTTAGCTGGACTTAGAAAGCCTGAGCTGATGTGACCTACTTTTTTTTCAAATACTTAAGGAAAAAAGTTTAAGAGTATGGTCAAAAGTATGGTTTAAGGGCATGGCCTAAGCATCCACTGGACCGAAATGCCCCAAACTTCCTTTGCATGTGTTATGGAGTCAAGCAAAAAAGCAAATGTAAACTCTTCACAAGTTGTTCTAGAAATGCTGTTGTAAGTCTTCATCCCCCAACCCAAGACAAGGGTTATGGCCTTATTCTGCTTCTGGCTGCACGGGGGAACTCTGTGCTCTCTGACCCCTTGAGGCAGGCTGTCCTAGACGTTACCTCAATGCAATAATTAATAAATAATAATACTAAATTTGAACTCATGCAACTCGTACAGGCTAAATGTTCCAAAGAAAAATGAATAATGCATGCAGAAGAGATTCATTTGGGGGAAAAAAACCTAACTTGAGTTTGAAATAAAGCCCTGGTTGCCTTGGCAAAGAGGATTTAATTGCTGTAATCACTACATCTCACATAAGGTCGCTGTTTGAGGGAGTCCACAGTACTGCTATTCATTCTGTATCTGCTCCATAGCAAATAAAGGACTACTGGTCCCAAGAGCATCACTGAAACACTTCTGAAAAGGTTTAAATTATTTTTAAAGGGTTATTAGCTTTGGCAAATGAGTCAAAAGTCATCTTAGCTGAAGAATATAGGTACTTATGCCACATTATGGACATAACAGCAGGAAATGCCATAATTAAGACTGTACTACTAGTGTTACTGTGTGTCATTAAAAACAGTACCCAAAACATGACTGTTCCCTACCCATCTGTGTCCTCTCCACCCACCCACCCAGGGTTACTACTGCCCCTAACAAATTTCCCAGTAATTATCAGAAATACAAAGCCAGAACACTGGCACACGCACGTGCCTTGCACACAACGAAATTCAAATAGTTTTACTGGCACAAATCCTAAGCAAGTCTACGGAAGTCAATTAAATCACCCCTCTTTTCTGTGTAAGAGAGAGAAGACTCTGGCCAGGCAAATTAAATTAGAGATGGGCCACAGCCAAACTTCCAGATCCAAAACAACCCAAAACTCACAATGCATTTGGATCCTGGTCCAGATTCTCACAGTCTGCTACCGCTTCTCCCTCACCCTCTGCCACCTCCCAGGACGGGACAAACTTTTCAGACTGTCCCCAAACATCACTTGATGCATTTTATCACCATCTTTCATCAGGGGTCTGCATCAAAGAGCTCATATGTGTGCTTCCTGTGGCCGCTTGGCACATTTCTTGCCCAGACCCTCATTAACTTGAGCAGATGCTTAGAAAGCCCCTGAACAATCCCACACTTCTGCTTCTCTTCCTTTCCCACTTGCTGTCTTCTAGGACCGGCACAATTAGAGATGGGAATTCAGTGAACATGCATTTGAGGACTCCTTCATTAATACCACAAAAGCTTGGGCCACACACTGAGAAAAAAAGCAACGAAAAAGTTCACTTGGCAGGAAAATTTGAAAAAGGATGTAGTGGGGAGTAGAAGGTATATGTTGGTTCTAGTGAGGAACAAAAGCATGGCAGGAGCAGGGGGCGACCTGCTGGAGCCACACCTGATGGCTCACAGTGACAAGGGTGGATTTGCCCAACAAACATGGGGTTGCTTGAATATGGCCCTCCCAACAGCACCCTCCTCATTGGGATACCCCTGGGAATAGTGCTGCTCTGACCAATTCCTCCTCTGCTGGGAACATGCACAGCAGCTCTGCAGGGATCCTAAGGAGAATATATTTTAGAGACATTTTCCTCTTACGTAGTCGTATCTAAATCTCAATATAGGATGAAGCACTGCTCCACCCAGGGCACTGACAGCCAGCACTGCTCAGGGCAGGGGCTTTTAAGTGGCAAAATGGGAGCTGGGGGGAGATGAGAGATGAACGCCACCCCACAGGAGCAGCTCCCTGGGCTCTGGGAAGCTCAAGAAGAGCTGCCGCTGCTGTACCCCCATGTGAAGCAAGACTGGCCTCACTGATGGGGGGGGGGTCTTCTGCAGCGCTGCCAGCATGAAGCATCGCCTTCCTCATGCTGCCCCGCTCCCCACTGCCCACACAGCGTTAGAGGGCTTGCGGCCGACTGGTGCAAGAAGTGAAATAGCTTTAACTGTAAGCACCACTTGCTGTGCCTCAGGATGGCAGACTCATTTGTCACTGTTTTCTTCTCCTGCAGCTCTTTTGATTCATCTGGGATCCAATAACTTTGTTAATATGATTTCTTTCATAGCCTGGCCAAGTACAGCATCTGAGGCACACATGGCAGCTATGTGAAGCATTAAATACCTCACACAAAACACAGGTCCCTGCTCCGCTTTGTCCAAAACCAGATTTTCTTACAAGTCCTTTATTGACATAAATTACATGGGGGGCAAGAGGAACACCCAACACAAGAAGATACACTGACAGTTTTCTTGCAGTATTCTATCTCCCGCTCTTTCTGAAAGTCCTCCCTCCACAAAGCTGTCAGCTAACCATTCTTGTATCAGACCATGCAAAAACTTATGGATAAACACAAGGACAAAAGCAACTCTTTGTTGCATCAGCGGGAATATGAAAAAATTGAGATCAATGTGCTCACTCAAAGCAATAGTTCATCAGCTTCCTGGGATAGTAATCTGTTTTTTACCAGGATAAAATGACAGCAATGCACAGCCCAAAACATTTATCTCAGGAAGAAAGTAAATTTCAAAGCAGACACATTTTTATACTTTTCTTTTAATACTATTCATTACACACTAGAAGTAACTGCATCGAGGACCGAATCACTGTTGTGTCTGACTTGTTTAAACAAGACCGTGATTTACTGCACTGCCAGCTAATGAAGAGCCGTACAAGAAGCTGATCAATGCCATCATTGTCTGGCAGTACAAAGCAGGGACCACTCAGCATATTGTCCAAAACAAAGACCTCCCCCCAAGGTCCCCGCTAAGGACTCACTCACTAGGACACACAGTTCACAAAAAGCCACAGTGTATCCCCCCAAACTTGAAATGATGACTCAAAGACAGGAACTTTTTCTGACCCGCGTTCCCAACCTGAGTACAAGGTTTTAAAAAAAAAAAAAAAGAAAGAAAATGTTTGTCTTGCAGCTGTCTTCCTTAAGTTACCCTTTGTGACACTGTATTTAAGCATTTTTATCACATGAAGGCAACTTTGTGTTCATCAACAGAGGTAACTGAACCCAGCCAGGTGCTCGCAGGCAAAACTCTACTCCTAATTCCATCTTCAGTGGCTTTCCCTTCCCATTTCATATCTGCACCAATGTTATTTACGGCAGGGGTAAATCATCTGTCCCTTCCTGCAAGGCGATAACTACAGACAGGATAGCCCACAGCAAAAGGATTTGGAGAAGGGTGGTGGCGATGCCCTGTGCAGACCAAAGAGGCTGAACCAAGAGGGATCACCACCCAGCACACCTTCACATTGCATAGAGGGAGTCTGAGCAGAAGCAACAAACCAAGGGGGCCCTTTTAGCGGTGGTCTCCTCCAAAATCCACATGCCTCCTTCCCAGGCACACTCTGCATTGCAAGCATTTTAACCATGGCTCGTACCCTGCTTTCAGCACGACCGTGCCACATCTGCTGACAGTGCTCTGCAGATCCGCACCCAACCCCGAAGCAAGCACTGAGTTGTGCAGGAGCTGCCTGGAGTTAATTAGCAGGAGCTGTCATGTCAAAGCTTTCGGAGATGGGGATCAGCCTAGAAACAAGCTTGTAGAACCCGAACCATTTAAAAATGTAAAATCTCTTTCCATTACCATCAACAAGGCTGAGTTTGTGTCAAGTCATATGGCGTATTGGCACCTTCCAAATCCATGGGAAGCGCTTTTCACATCATCTCTGTTTGCAGAGTATAGCAGTGTCTGCTAATGTGCTGGCAGACAAGAGGTTGTCGGGGCTCCTATTATAAACCTTATTTGTCACACACATGCAAAACGATCTGATGTGTCAAACGATGCACTGCCACCAGTTACACACAGCACTGCTTACCAACGTGTAGTTCAGTACTGCAGAGACGAGATGCCTTCTCACACACCAACTGACTTAAAGTCAACATAACTAACTCTTTTTTTTTCCACTTTATGGTTCTGAATATCGGATACAGCAAATTAATTTATATAAGATTGCCACATCCCTTGGTGCTCATAGATGCAGATGGCCAGATGAATGAGATAGCTGTGCAGGACTCAAGTAGAAGAAAAAGTGGGGTTTCAAGGCAAATCAAACACCTTTTCCAATCGAGAGTGGGTCCTTGTTTCATTCCAGCTGTACTCAGTGTCCCCCCACCATAAACGTGAAATATTCCCAAACTGTCAAAATTAAAAATAACTAGCAGTCAAACTATTTCTCTTCTCAGAGAAGAACACTCTGGTGAAATACACACAAAGGCTAAATGTTTTTAATTAATCTAATTCTGCATTTCGGCCAACCCCTCCCCTCCAACTCTTACGAACATTCCCTGCTCCTGTGGGAGAAGGGAGCATCCCTAAGCCAGTGCTGCCGAGGGTGAGGGAAGGGACAGACAGCAGGGACACTTGCCACAGTCACCCAAACTCAGCAATACAGCCTCCCATCACTGTCTCATCCTCCTTTACCTTAACAACACCTTAATAACGCTGCAGTAATGAGCAGGGGTGTTTCTGGACAAAGCAGCACATTCGGGACCCCTTTTGCAGGGCGACAGAAGTCATCATCAGAAAATGTCTTAATAAAAAGAGTGTTTTATCACCACGACACTGCGATTCTGTTTGGAAGTGCTTCAAAGCCAATATCCAACAACTAACAAGAGCTTCTCGCAGTCGCGTGGGGCTGCTGCTCTGCCTGGTTTAGTCCTATGAAGAGTGATCACGGACGGCTGATTATTGTAGCAGATAGTTGACCTTTATCTAAAATTCCATTAAAAAGCTTTATTGACTGTAGTCTTGTGGGGTCTTTCAGGATTCACTGGGTCATTTATTCACTGTCAGATATCCATTGGTTTTTAAGCTTTTAGGACTGCTCGAGCCCTGGGAAGGAGCTATAATTTTTTTTTGTAATTTTTAACTGTTTTTAAGACTGTGTGAGGGGGTAGTTTCTTTTCTTCTCCCTTTCCAGTGTGGGTAAGGCAGAGAAGGTTGTCTTAAAGCACATGAAAAGGAGAGAAAACCTGGCAGTGTGGTACGACTACTTCCAGGGTAGGCTGGCTCACGCACGTGGGTGCAGCACAGCCATGCACTGCCTGCAGGTACCTGGAGGTACAGGAGGATGCCTTTTTCACTTCAGTCAACACAAGTTCAGGTCTAACTACTTCATACAATATCCTTGTGAAATTTATAACTCCATACTGCCATGCCAGGCTTTCATCAGCTGAAGCCACTTTTTCTGGGCCACGTGCCTGTCTCAAATAGAAATAAGAGAAATAAAAGAATGGTTCAACCCTTCCTGAAAGAGAGTGTATAGAAATGGTTTATCCAAGCTAAAAAAAATTCTGGTGACAGCTCCCCCAGGCTTTGCAGGAGTGTCCTGAAAGGATGTTACTCCCTTTCCCGTTCAGTGACAAAAAGAAAAGAAAACAGTGGGAGGAAGACAACGTACGCATCGAATGAAGCTGGAGATCTGGAAAAAAAAAAATAGCGTAGATTTGTCTTTGCGGAATACATTATAATGCATATATACTTGGGGACTGAGTTAAGGTTGCAAAGACATCTCTGGTATTTCCAGACTTTGCAATGCTTGATTATTTTTTTTTTTCATTAATGTTACATATTACTGTTTCATATTTTACATTTAGTTCAATGTACATTCAGAGAAAAGAGAGAAATAACAAATTTAAACATTCATTCTAGGTTTATTAAAATCTTTGGGCAAAAAACAAATATTCCCAAGTGGCCAGTAATGCTTTAATTCTGTAATTATTTTTAAATCTGAACTAGAATTTCTGAGTAATTTCAGAAGTTTTTTTTTTTTCCCTTTCTCAACACTTTCACTTCTCCTGAATTTTCATCCTAGAATGACGCTTCAGTTAATCATTTATTTCTTTATCCAGTAATAATCCTGCTCTGCTTCCCCATTCATACTAGCCTGGTTACAAGCGATGAAGGCCACATGGAGCCTCCTCCTCACACGCAGCCAGGCTGCATTCCCCACAGTGTGTATTCTCTCATTTTCTATGCATTTCCAGATCTAAAACCTTCTGTTTTCTTTCCCTTGTTTGCTCTTGGCAGCTATTGGCAGGAGACATCCTCTTAATGATCTTTTTCTGGCCTTCTAGACGACTGCTCAGACTTCTACAGATCTTTCATTATTAACGCAGAAGCCTTGTAAGTCAGTTTTAATGGCCTGTGCAATTTTTATTCCTTAGCAGGAGACATAACCTCCTCCATATGGATATATGTTTATTAATATAAATCCTTAATATCATTTTTCCTAGTGAGAATAATCAGTAAAAGCCAACCGGTGTGTATTACACCTTGTACTGGTTCATCCAAAAATCAAAAAGTAATCTTTGCCCTGCAATACGTGGAGCATGGCAGGGAGAAGCGGATAATCCTTTTCCCTGAGGTTGCCTAGGCACCGAACGACAGCGAGGTTTCTTTGCACAGTCCTGCCATTCCCCTCCAGACAGAGGACCGCATCCCAACCACAGCTGCTTTCATTTCTCTAGTGTGGGATTCATTACCTGGTTTCAGCCCCTTACTATTATTCCTGGAATATCTCCAATCTCCGTTTCTATTCTGATCGGGGATAAAAGAAGGATGGGTTGTTCATGTTAGGGACGTGTAACGAATGCCGAGAAACCCACTTTTTGTCTGTGACACGACAAATTGCTATTAGTGCTCAGCCTTCATTACCAGCACATCCTCACTCATGGTTTAAATGGGGAGACTTGGAAAACGGGACAAAACTCTGCCGTTTATTTATAAAGAGAGTGTCCTGGTTTCTTTCCTATAACCAAGGGGCAATTGTCCATTTATTCCATTAAACATTTTCCTGCTATACAAAATTACTCCCATTTTTCTTTTAAATACACCCTTTGAGTCTCAAGATGGAGTTAAATAATGACATACACCACAAAAGAAATGCAAGCTATTCCCAGTGCTATTGGATGAGATTTTCCTCCTTCCAGTTAAGCAAGAATTGTTTTCTCCTGCCTCTTTTATAACTCCTCCATGTATATCAGGAGACGACTTCTGTTTAGTAAACAGCAAAACAGTTGGTGTTACCCATTCTTTAGTCATAATTTCCCTCTCTCCTGATTTACTATGTTTCATCTAAGTTTGTCAGTAAAGAAGGTTAACAGATACTCCTGTGCACCAAAGACAAAAAGTGCCTGAAAATCTGTGACACGGGTGCATGTATTAGTCCTGCTGGAATCTCAAAGCTGTGCTTCATTTTTCCTTTTTTTTAAACTAGGTAGCCCATAAAAAAAGTTTAATCATGGCAACATAGCCCATTTCACCTATCTTTATGGTTAAACTATGTTTAGTGGCAACCCACCTAACATAATGAGCAAAATTTATGTTCACAGATGGTAAATTTTTCAGTACAGACCAGACCAGCAAGGCCACAAATTAATCTCCAGTGTCATAAGAATTTCATTGCACACATATATAGATCATGTGGCAACAAAGCCAGCAATATGACTGTCAGGCACAGCAAAAGCATTAAATGCACGCTTAGCCTCCAAATTCTGCCCCTTGACATATCTGGATCCTTCAATTACACCAAGCCACGCTGGCTGGACTGCAGTATGAAAAGAAACAAATTCCCCAGACCACAGCAGAACTAGAGCTCCAACTCAATCTTAAATTCCAGTTATCGAATGAAAACAACCAACACTTAGCTTAAGTCGAGCAAAACCAGTTTGGACTGGAAGCGATAGCTGGAGCTTCACATGCAACCTGCAGCATCACCCTGTAAGTGACATTACTAGAAGGACGGGGGTTTAACAAGTGAGCATCTCTCAACACAGCACATTGCTGATTCAAGAAACTTTCCAATTGCTTTTCAGTTTCCAAGCTTGTTTAAGAATCCCAAATTTTACCAAAACAAGGAAAAACCTGCTCTCGTATGAGAGCTGAAGTCAGTTTTGCTAGAACAAAATCCAACATAAAATAAAATACTACACAACACAGCATGAAATAGTAAAGAGGTGCATAAAATTGAGCGTATCTGTTCTTTCGCATACTGTCAGAGCTCGAGGTCGGCATCAAACGCTGTACTGAGAATGACTTGATTTTGATCTATTGTCTCATATGAGCCAGACTGCAATTCACCCCGCTACATTTATAACAGATATGATTAAAAACAATCAGTTATATTAGGCAAAAATATATTTCCCAGGGCAAACATTCACTTCAATGTATTTTTTTCTGGCTATAACACACAGAAATTCTATGTATATAAAAACCTTCTGGGTTTTTATGGACATTAGCATTGAGCTGAAAAACAGGGAAAGCCTGTGAGGGAAACTGCATAAATTAGATGCAGGCACTATAGTGATTGTATTTCCCTCGGCATAATTCCCTGCCTACTATGTAAACTTCAGCTGAAAAATCTCTCCATGGGCCCCACATATGTCATTCGAAATAATCATAGCAACAGTTGCTGATGCTTTCCATCCTGGAGGATGGCTGAACCATCAGCAGAATCGCATTTTGCCTCTTACTTTCAGCATTCAACTGAAGGTTAAATAAAAATAGTTGCAGTTTCTCTGATGAAAAGCACAATGAAAGCAAAGCCAAATAAAAGACCAGACAGGCTAGACTACATAGAGCTGATAGTGAATTTTCCAAGGAAATATTTCTGGGCACGTAAAACATGCTGATTTATTGTAACAGAAACATCTCCTGGAGATGAACCGATTCCACACACTTTTCAAAGAAGGAAATCCCCATGGAAACCTGACTTGCCTTCCCAGCAGCTCGGGAGCACCAAGATGCACGGTCTGTGTGCCGGAAGAGCACCACAAAGTGACTCCTGCCTGACAGCTGGAGACATGAAAGTCATGGGAGCCCGTGGGAGAAGACGAGGGTCTCAGCAGTAGCCAGGCTCTTGTGGCTTATCCTGGGGCTCCCCAATTTAGAGGCTCTTGACTCCCTCGGTTTCTGCTTCCTTGAAACTCCAGGTTAGTTACTGTGCTCAGTGGTTCCAGAAACTATATTGCTTTTGAAAGACATTCTTTCAAAACTATCTCTGCAAGAAGTTTTTGGTGCTTTCCTGGACAGCAGAAGTATCAAAACTCTACCCTTGCTCCGTTTTTTACAAGGAAATGTTTTTTTTTTTCAGAAATTCCAATGGGAAGAAAACATCTTAGGTTGTCTCTAATACCTAGGGAATTTTATCCGTGGTATGGGAAAGAGAACAAAAATCTGAGACTTAAGAGCTGATGTTGAATCCTTGCAGAGCTTTAGGCAAGTTCCATAATCTCTCTGCTATAGCACTGAGAATCAGTACACAACTGCTGAAACCTGACTGCGCCAGGAGGTTGGTCCATCTACTGACAGTGGATGCTGGCCAAAACCATATTTAAAGAAGAAAAACCAGTAAAGTCAGGTAAAGGCCAGAATAAGTTGGGTTTATAGGAAGACCATTCCTGACCCAAACCTTTTAAAGTCTGGTTAAACCCTATGATATCTCTCACACATTTCACTCCGCCGCCCAGAGTAGATGAAGTGCTTGGGATATTGCGGACCATTTCTTTCCCCCTGCCTTAGCGCTGAGCTATGAACCACTTGTCCTGATTCACACAGCAATCTGTAAGTTTATTAATATGCATGTGCTATCTCACAAACGTTCAACGATTTGAAAGTGCTGCATAAGTTTTGCTGTCTGTTTTCTCAACATCTGTCCCCAGAGTGCACTTCTGTCATGTTCTGCTCCCATCGTTCTCGGATCAAAAAGTTAGAAGTAAGGCACGAATCCGTTTTGAGGTTTGCTAGCACAGACTGCGACTCCTTCTTTCCCAAGCGTCTCACGTTCTCACAGTATATGACACTTTCCAATTACCTTTTGGCCCTTTTATTCCCCCAGTCTGGCTCACATTTCTCTCTGAATTTGGTCTCTATGCAGCTCTGAACCCACAGTCTGACAGCTAAGGACGTAACAAATATGCAGCACTAACCCTTGGGGTGGTTAGAAATGCCTGAATCCTCCTATTACAGGCAGATTCACAAGTAAAGGTCACCAGAAAGTCTCAAAACTTAAAACAAAAAAATGGGCCATGCAACAAGCACTCAAAAGCTTGAGGAAGCAGGACAGGCTGTCTTACAGAAAAACCAAAGACGGCTTGCAGAGTTTGGATCCAAATCCTGGCGCTACCAAAGACTTCCTACGCAAACTGAGGCACGTCTCATTTTCTCACCTCTCAGCTCCCCTCTGTACAATGCAACAAAATAGTTCCTCACCACATATGACCTGTGCAAGATGTATCCCATGTACTTTGGAAAGATGATAAGAAAGTTGATTGAAAGAGAGGAAGCTTCACCGAAGAAACAGAAAACCATACTGCAAACTGTCTAGCAAAATGGATCACAGCAGTTACCCTGGCTGACTTAAAGAGGCATAATTTAAGAGGCAGAATTATGACTAGAAGCAAATAGAATTAAAAGAAAAAATAACCAAACATTTACAGCTCATACTTTAAAATCAATTCCTATGTTCTAAAAACTGTCATCCACAGAGATCATTCAAGATTATTTATAGTTTTCCCCAGTTGGAGAGGAAATGCTTAAGTTCTCTCAGGAAAACACCAAATGTAACCAAAGAAATTACACCTGATATCGATTTGTCCCTATTTGTGGACTGTTTAGCATGCAGCACTTTAAAAATTCTCTTACCTTAATACAAACTGGTCTGCTAGAGAGTCATCAGCCAGGGAAACATGAAAGGTCACAACGTCACCTTCTCTGACTGGGTTCAGTGGTAAGCGAATAACGACATTTTCATCTAGCCTCAGTGAAGACTGTTTTAAGTTGTCTTGATTTGGGTAAACAATGATGCTACCAATCCTCTCCATAGCTGACAAAGCCTTGTGTTCATTATCTTGACCTGCATGGATATTGTTTTCCCATTTTGCATCCTCTGGAGAACACTCCACATCTGCCATATAAATCTTATAGAAGAGCTCCACAGTAATCCCTTCCAGGGAGGCTGTTTCCTCTGAAACCAGGGGTGGAAGGGAGCTGAACCAGCTAGGAGATAATTCCAGCTCCGCAACACATAATCCTAGATGACCTGTCAATCTACAGGTGGCCACAACTTCTCTAGACTCCAGGAAAGCAAACATCTTCACACAAGGCAACCTCTCCGCAGAGTTATAGTCATCCCAGTCCTTCCCCGCAATATAGAACAAGGTTTGTATTTTAGGTTTGTTGGAATAGATTGAGCTGTCAATTATGTGAGATTTTAATTTCCAATTAAAAGTGAATTTATTTGTGAAACCAAAAGATGCAGGAGTCAGCATGAGGTCCAAGGGAACAGCCTGTTCAACAGAAAAGGGTCCATATGTGGCGTTTAGGACAGGTGGCAATTTGGCCTTGTATATAAAGAATGAATCCACCCTAGACTGCAAACTGGAGTTCCTCATGATATCCTGGTTGGCTTCTTTGAGGAAGAAGAAAATATCAGCGTTGCAGATGTGATAGCTCGCAGGGAGATACGTTGGCAAGTTTGAAAATCTCTGTATGCTGTCCATGATCCCTCCTCGGCTCTCCACCACTGCAGGCCAAAGATAAAAGGAAAGAGAAAGACAACTCTAATGTTTGCTTAGCATGCCCCTCAGTTTTCCTCAAAAGCAATATATTACCAGAGATCAATACTGTTAGCCACAATTACGAAACAATCTGACACAGGTACCATGGAATAACACTGTTGGCTCAGAGCTCATACACTGAAAACATCCCATTGCATCAGCTGTACAGCTCCCTTTCCACCTTCCCCGATCTAATATCTACTTGAAAGCCATTAATCAAGTACTGGATAAAACAAGGAGGAGATTGATTGGCCAGATCCCAAATTAAGTTCCAAAACCTTTTTACTGGTTGGTTGTTGTTCTTTTATTGCCAGATCAAACTTGCGATTTTTTCCCATCCATGTTTCAATAGAAGTAAGAAACTGGCACACTGAATATTAGTAGGCAGTAAAACAGAAGGTTTTCTTTAGTCTAACATCGCTAACACACAATGCAATGGGGGGTTGCAAATCTGCATCACTCCCAACCCACTTTTGCCAGGTCAGCAGTTTGGAAGTTAGTGGCAAACTGATAAAAGCTTCGTATTCTTAAAATCAAAACTTTTCACACAAAAAAAATATGGGGTTCAATAGAGGTCTCAGTGGGATGGATTTATAGGCAAGAGTGAACTTGAGAGAAGGAGAGAAATCCTTTGCATGCGGAAGGTTTGCAGACGCTTAGAAGGATTTTTTGGTTTAATTCGAGAGGAGAATGAAACACATTTGGAAACCACAAAAGTTTCTCTATAACACAATGGTCAATCCTCCAGCCAGCACTGAGCAATTTTTCCCATGCAAGAAAAGATTCCAGAGGGAGTGAGGGATCAAACAGATGCCTTTGGTTTGGGCCGATCTCTAATTAATAGTGAGATATATTCAATCTGGGCTGCAATTCTACCAGAAAAAAGCAGTAAGTCTTTCAAACTAACAATTCATACATTCCAACAAAAAGCCAGTGAATGCAAGCTCATGGGACTGCCACAGAAGAAATAAACAGAAACCAAATGAATTAAAACGAAGCAGTTCCATAATGTGCAGAGATAACAAAGGAACAATGACAGATCCTAAGGTCAAAGCTCTTGTTGTCTCTCGCTGAAGAAGCTTAGCAGCAATTTTACTGTTTGTCAGGACTGGGGAGAGAAGATACACAACGCAACAACCACACAAACAATTACACCTGTTACAAGCCAGATGACTCAGATACTTGCAGCCACAATTTAGCACAGATAAAAGCTCTAATATTTAAGCTATTTTTTCAGGTTGTGTATTTTTAAAGCCTACATTTATCGAAGACAAATTCTAGGGCAAATCTCATGCATTTGACTTTGCTCCACTCTTGTTCTCAGTTGAAATTCTACTCATTTATTTTCGATGGCTTGATATTATCTATGCTTGTTTAAGTGCTTCTCATTTCATCGCAATACCTCTGCCTTTACTTTTGCTCTATATTTAATTGTGTCAAGGTTCTCCTGCAGCCATTGGAATATTCTTCACGGGAACAAATAAATAGGCAAAAATATACAAAAGCATAAAAAATTTCTCAGCAGGAAACAGTATCAATAGTCTACTCTCTCACTACTCCACAGGGTGATGAGATCAGGGTTTCCTCTCAGCTCCACAAGCAAATGCAATTGCGGAGCAGTTGCCATGCAATTGCCTCATTTGGGTGTCCTCTCGTTTCTTATGTCCATGCATAAACATTTCAGCCCATCTCTCATAACACATCAGTGCAGCCAGCACCTTCCCCCGGCTGCAAGCAGCCACGGACCTGGGCACCCAGCTGAAATGCAGAAACGCACATGATGAGAAACTTTCTCCTCCCTTCGCCATGAAAGCAATGATCTGGGCCAGCCTGCTATGGTATCATAGCTCACATAGTGAACAGCCAATTTTCTAGTGGAGAAAATTGACTTTAGCCCTTCCCTTCCATATCTCTTCTCATTCTGATGTGAACAATGTTTAGCTGGCACACTGCCTGCAGCATGCAGAAACTGGAGACCCCAGTTCTCTATGGGAAGCCATACAGTGTGAGTCGTAATAAGCAGTTCTGGAAGAAGACAGAGGTAGTCTCCCCAGAGAAGAGGCTAACCAAGCTACAAGCAGTGTAAGAGGCAGGAGGCACAGGTGAGACAGACACCACAGAAAGCAGTAGGTGCTCTACAGCAGAGATGGACACCACTTCCTGTTAGCACAGGGCGCAGGAGGCTGCACAAGGCAAGGAACCCACAGCAACCTACAACAAGGATGGAGGCAAAGAGCTGAGGCTGATGACCACCATTTAGCAGGGGTCATGCAATGCCCCACTACTGCTTGCTGTGCTGCTCTGTGGGAGCCCCAACACTTTTATCCCACCACTGAATAACCAAGTGCTCAGGAAACACACTGAGGGTCAAACCTCATCCTGCTCGTAGCAGGAGGAGAAGGGAGAAAGGAGAAATCAGTGCCAATTCTAGAACCAGTCACCAAGGGATGTTTTAGCAGCTCCATTACTGCTCTGCTATTTATAGAGCACCTTGACACGGTATGGCTTGCCGGGCCGTTGTGCAATTGCACAACTCAGTCTCTGAAAGTGAACTTTGCTCCTGTGAAAGCCGAGGCAGCGAGGGGAGGAAGAATGTTCTTTCTTCACTGAGAAGTCAAATACAGACAAGCACCTTCCTGGATTAATTGTAGATAAATCAAATGACATTTGAAAGCAATACTTTTGAGAAGTTGCCTTTATCATAAAAATTGTGCAGCCGTACAGATAAGCAAAGGACACACAGCAGCAAAAGTCCCCTCTGATTTCTGGGAGAAGAGCTAAAATTTGCCTTCTCCCAAGACACACCAGATTGCAGAGGAGATTTAAACACTGACATAGTTCCTAAGCCTAAAGAGGAACCAAAAAAGAGGCCAGGCTTAAATGCATTTGTGTTTACATTA
>VYXH01007725.1:920849-974018 GCA_013397275.1 Burhinus bistriatus | reverse complement strand
CTTCCCCCCCCCCCCAATCCTTTATGTAGATATTTTATCTCTCTCAAACAGTGATTTACAGGAAGTTTAAAAGGTATGTTTTTCCCTTTCCTCTGTTTCATTACAGTGGCAACATTCAGTGCCTCTTCTCAGAACTAGTACGAGAACTAGGATATCAGCCTGCTGTAACTCAAACAAAATGAGACACAAATTTTGTCTGAAAGCTTATATGGGAAGCCATAAACACCAGTAGACAGGGCTGGGCTTTGTCCTGGAACCAGCCTGCAACAAAATATGATATCTGAATTTAGCAGCATTTTATGATGCTGTAGGAACATCTAAAAAGAAATACTTCACACGATGGCAGGCCAACACCCCGCCTTTTTACTTTGGAACATCAGCACCACAGCATCAATCTCCTTACAGTAACAGTCAGAAACAGGACACATTTCCAGCTTTCTGGTCTGCAACAAAGCAATTAATAAATCACCTGCTCCTTTAATAAGCACTCCAGCAAGATCAAAAGAGGGCAGAACATCAGATCAGAACATGGGTTAGTCCTAATGGTGTAACAGAAGAGAGCAAGAGTTGAAGAAAAGTAAATGGAGGCCAAATGAGCATTCCCAGAGCCCAGTGCCATCTCAAAGGCTGAACACAGTCTGTTTCTCAGACTATTGTGGCATTGGGGGTGTTGAGGGGAGACGTATGGAAATAGCACGTTGTTGGACATGACTTGAGATATTTAGCTTGAATTTCTAAAATAATTTTTACTTTGTAACAGTTTTTCAGCAGGTGCTTTGCCCCTTTTAAAACTTTTTTTGGACTAGCCAAATACCAAGACCCCTAGAGCAACAGGTCAACTTGTAAAATTTCATTGCTCCTATTTTATGCCAGAACCCTTTTCTCCAGAGTTATGCAATAGCCTCATAGCCCAGTTCATCCTGCAAACTCTGAGAGTGTAGACGGAAAGGAAACACCCTTCTGAAGAGCTGAGAGAGAGAGGAAGCCACCATGCACATAACCAACCATGCAAAGCTTGCATCAGGGAGATGCCCCTTCCTCGTCCTTACTCTGACCAGCTAAGACCTCAAATGAAGCTTCCTTTCTGTTGTCTTGACAATTTTTTATTTAACCACAAATTTATCCATCGCTTTTGGTTTTAATCTCCTTTCACTTGAACTGATGCCACAAATAGCAGCACAGGACAAAGGCACAGGCAAAGCCATAGCTGTAGGTCACACTGTGCAATAAAAATCTGCCATTCATTTAACTCAAGATTTCATCCAAGCAACATTTCTTAGATTTCATACATTTTAAAAAGAAATAAAACAAGTATCCTACTAGAAGGTAGTGGTGGCAGTGACAGGTCAGCATTAAAAACTAATGCATCTATGTTAAGCTGTACTAAGAGGAAAGTCTTTAAAAAAATTCATCATTTTGTAACTAAAAAGGAAAATAACTCCTGTTGGAGCATAAATCCAACTTTCACATCTAAATCTTTCCTCTGCTTTAGCTAACTACTTAACAGGACCCAAGTCTTCCATAAGTCCTCAGTAATTCTGAAGTTGGAAGTACAAGGAACAAGAAGCATTTAAAATTGCAACTTTTTCAATATCCTTTTTCTCTGAAAACAAACAAGAAAGCCAATCCTGCACCTGTGGAAAAACTATGAAAATATTAAAATTCATCTTTCCTGCAGCATCATCAGAATTGTAGTGTGAGATCATACAGACACTCCTCTTTGCAAAAGAGGAATAATTTCAAGTAATGTGGTGCCAGTAAGTACTATGATGTTACCCATGACTCATACAGAGGCAATCAATGGCTTGTTTGTATAGGAGAAAAATCACCAGCCCTTCCCACCAGCCTTCACTAAAGACCAGAAAGACCAAACTACACATGTACATTATTCCGCTATAAAAATGGCTCTATTCATAATAATTATTTTGCTCTGGAAATGCAGGCATTATCCTTGAATAAAAACACACTGTATCCCAGAATAGGGTGTCTACACAAGGAACGCTATTCTGGAACTGATAAATTATAGGAGAATAATTAATTCTTGACAAGCTGTGTATGTCACTCTCTCATACATGCAAGGGGTAAGACCTGATCCTGTTTAGGGACCCTGGCCGTGATAGGTTCTGCAAGGTGATTTGGCCTGGCTACAGCTGGGGAAACTCTGACTCTTAATCCTGCCAGCAGGAAAATGAGGAGGATGATTACAGTGTGAAAATCTACCACGAATTTAGACTTCATTTGAACACTAGGAGTAGGATAAGTTTGAGCTGTGTGAGGATTTAAGGAGTCTAGATGAACACCCGCCTCGTGCTCTCCCTGACTCATTCAAAATTTGATAAAATAACTATGAAAGGAGGATGTCACTGTTTACTTCCCACATTCAGAGTCCATCCTGTGACTCATCTCCTCGGTTTTACATTAGGGAGGAAAAGGAGGAGAAAAACCCCTCGACAGTCCCACTGAGGAACAACTTCCATCACCTACCATTCAAAAACAAGCCTTACTCTTCTAGTACTTGAGGTAGTTATACAGTGAACCACACTGGCACAGAAAATAACCCATAATAACAAACAGTCTTCTCAACTGTAAGAGAATAATTTGAAGATATAAATGACACTGCAAGAAAGCTAAGAAGAGTTCCCAATACTTTTTTAACATTAGAGTCAGCCCAGAAGCTGTCAACATATAAAAAATTGTAGCATGAGAAAAGATTATAGGATCCCTTTAAGCATTTCTCATTCTCTCTTCTTATCCTAGTTTGATGTAAGTATAGAACTTGATGTAGGACTCACAACCAGTTTACAGTCCTTATGTTCAATCTTGATTACGCATTTGTGGAGACAGATTCACTTTGCAAAACATTGCTAGTCAGGCAGCTTGTTTTGAACAACAAGAAAAAGGATGCAATTTTAAAAAAAAAAAAAGTCTATTTAATCCAAACATCTAAAACTGAAGAGAGGTTAATTAACTTTTGCAGGCTTGGGACAATGTCTCACGTACTTATCTTCAAATGTCTCAGTCAAACTTCTGTTACCCAAGCTTCACTACAGCTATACTTTCTGGCCACCCTCCATGAAGTCAGCCCATCTCCTTTTAGACAGGTATCTAAACCCAGCGCGTATTCCAGCCTCCCCTTTCAGTAAATCACAGAAAAGGCTACCTCAGAATTCATTCATCTGCTCCTAGACACTTATATCTTAGGGGTGATAAATCACCCTTGGGAGGAGCCTATTTCTATCCATTAACTCAATTGCTAAAGGTGGCCAGTGCAGACCTGCATGCTGGAGGTTCAGATGTCTATGGGCAAAGCAGTCCTGACCCATCAGATCTGATGGGTCATTCTTCACTAAAGCTTCTCTTCCCACACCACATGCCTATGTTTGCTGATCACTCTGCTTCCAAAAAGCTTGAAAGCAACATCTCAAGCCTCATAAATCTTTTGTCTACTAAAATACATTTTTCAGTGCAAAATTAAACCATGCATATGAATGAAACCCCTGCTCAGGCCGCAAGTTCAGTAATAAATTGTATTATTGTGTTCCAGAGCAAGTCAAGCGCTTTGCCTGCTTACCATTGCCAAAAAATTAAGTTGGATGTAGAAGTTTCTGAGCTGGTACTTACTAGTTTTTAGCTTGCATGCATTTTGCACAGTCACCCATACTGAAAGACATACATACAGCAAGGCCACCTACAGATAGTAATAAAACCGTACTGTCTGAAAGGCTGCCTATAAATCTTATTAAAGTAATCCCTTCCCTGAACCCAGATTATTACATTCACCTTTATGGTAGAATAAAAATTAATTTTCTCAGCTATAATAAGTGTATGATAAGAAGGCATCACTTGGGACTAAATAAAGATTATAATTAACTCCAACTGAATAAATCTAAATTTAGCTTGGACTAGCAATTTGTTTTCATACATTTTCCTCTACGACTGAGTGAATAGGTACGGCAGGATTAGCATCCCATGCCAGTTCCAGCACTGCTGGCACAGAAAGGAGTGAGGCAGAGTGTAATCCAATACCCAAAAGGCCTGAAGATTAAAATTCAGGTTCTCTATCAGCAAAAGTTTGGAAAACTGGAGAAAAACAGAAAGGCTCAAAACTGCCATTACTCCAGCAAGGAAAGCACGTGACAATACTGCTTGCTGCACTCCCTAAATCAGTGTTATGCAAAGACAGGACCTCTGCCACGGGCTGCTGAGAGCACGTTTAGGGGAAGCAGCCTCTTTGCTTCCCTGATCTTACACTTTCCTACCAACTGTCTGCTTTTGGGTGCTGTGAGAAATGGGCTGCTGGGCCAGATGGATCTGTGCTCTGACCTGGTACGGCCATTCTTAATTTGCACTCCTTCATCTGCGACACTTCAGAGATGATCCCTAAAGCAATTGCAAAACAAGAAGACACAATATTACACAAGCACATGCAAGCACAAAATGGGGTAAAGTAAACGCATCAAACAAATACACAAAGTTTACCCTGATTTTTTTTACTTCATTGAAAATAAAAATCCTTATAGCAGCACCATACCCAGCATATTAGAGATTAATTTTTTCCCAAGAAAAATGAGGCTTTACTTATAAAAGGGCAAGGAACTGCCTTGTTAAGCCACTACCTCATTATTTGCCATTCTCTGAAGACGATTGTTAACAACTTTATTACTAGGAAGGAGGACTTCAGGCTTGTTTATCAAACTAGACCACATATTTATCCTAGCCAGGGAACAGTATGCAACCCAAGCAATAAAGCTACTGTGCTTTCTTCCTCCTCTGATTGCCAAGCTAGCCCATGCAGACAGCAGATTTGCCTGCATAAGAAGATTTTATCAGGTATAAAGCTACAGCTGAGCCATTATCATTATAGCAGAATGGTTCTCCAAGCTGATAGGTTTATTCCCAAAGACTGGAGTTCTTTTAGCTTAAAGGTGACACAGTCTGAAACAAAAACAAAAAAAAAAATTTAGGATGAAATCAGAGTACATATGGATGAAATAAGAGTATGCATGTAATGCGCTACTGCGTTATAACAAATTCATGTCTCATGAGGGTTTAACTTTCCTAGACAGGACACCCTTCTGCTGCCCCAGGAGCAGCATTTCTTTGAGAACTACGAGACTTGAGCACAATTCCTGCCCAAACATGAAATTGCACAAAATTATGCTGTCCAAACCTGAGGCATGCAAATTTCTCCTGAATCATTTATACTGGCTGTTATAGTTACATTTTTCAGAGCTTCTAAGCCAAAGATCCAGCATCTCTATAGGTTATAAAGTGGAACTTTTATTCTGCCACAGAGAAGAGAGATCCCCTTTCCTCCAAATGCTACCATCATGTCAAGGCCTGGAAGAACCTAAGATACAGGACATTAAACTTCTGACATCTGTAACTGTAGGAAGGCTGTTTTAGGTAAGTTTTAGAGGCTTTTATTGCTCCCTCTGAACCCTGTACAGTAGGAAACATGGAAACTAAGACACCTGGTTTTACGGGCTGGAGTAATAGAAAAAATAGTCATAATAAAAAAAAATTTTTAAAACTCTCTTAACATCCCTAAAATAGCTTTTCTTGAAACATACTGGGATGGTTTCACCATCTGTGAGTAATGTGCCCATCCCCATACCCCATAAAATTGTTATGTCATCACGTATTCTATTTATATTCATCTCCGCCTCACTCTCACATGCATGCTTCTGGCCAAAGTCTTCGTTGTTAAAAACATTTATTCAAATGTGTCTGATAGAAGAACCTAGAAGCTAGATAAAATATATTCCCGCAGTACTACCTGTACGTTGTGCAGAAGCCCTATGTGGTCCCATCCACGGGCTGTACAAAGCACAGGATAATGGTGCTCCTAAGCCAGGTGTTCACAGCCTCTCAGGGCCAGTGAGTGCTTGCCCAAATCTCTTGGGTGTAAAATATTCTTTCCATTAAGAAAGGGATCATTCCCGTGGGTGAAGGACGCAAAGCAAATACTGAGGGTGAACCTATAGAGAAAAAGGGTGAGCATGGAGAGAGCACGGGGAAACTAAACACTCCCTCTCCAAAAAACAAGCAGAAATTAGACGAGACATTCACTGGGTTTCTCCTTCGAGTCTCCAGCTCCCGCCTCCTCTGATGGAGGCAATACAGGTATTCGCAGAACTAAGGTTTTCCAGCCCAGACTAATTCCCTGAGTGCTAGAAGGGAGTCTTCCTCCATATCACACTCAGCACAGCCAAGGCCACCTTGGTGCAGATAACTGACAAAGCTACTTTAACTGCCCAAACAATGCAGGGAGATGAGTTTTCTCATTTAATGTGGCTGTTGCAATCGCTCAGGTTGCTCTGCAAGGTTGATCAGTGGCCAACTTGCCATTTTAGTTTTGATCAGGGGTGTTGATATGGTGGCTAAAAGTCACAGGCTGCTCTTGGCAAGTTTCTCGGCATCTCTCGTACAACAGCAATGGAGAATTGTCCTGCCAGTTACAATTAGAGGTATTAGCACAGCAGCTAAAGGTCATAAATTCATCAAATGAAAGAACCGAATGACAGAGCCACTATTGCAAGCTAAACTGAAGTTTAAACACACCTGATTAACCGAGGAGGGTTTCTATTCTGGTTACCTGGAGGGGGGAGATGACCACTAAGGCCATGCACACACACAGAGGTTTTGCACAACCTGCTGCTTGGTGGGCAGAAACCCCATAAAACACAAACCATGAGCACCACAGCCCACCTCAAAGTGCCTCCCCCAGGCATGTGCAGCATTAGGATTTCCTAAAACCTCCTTCTCCATTCCAGACACCCCTCAGCTGGAGGTAGAGATGCCAAAACCAATCCTGAAATCCAGGACACCAGCAGCTCAGGAAGGGTGATTTCCACACCCAGGCAGCACACCTTTGCTATGGGTGAAGCTAAGCCAGGTGACAGTCCCAGGGGCCACAGCAGGGCTGCCAGACCTCTCACCCAGCTCCCCACTGCACAACACTGGTCCTGGCATTGCTCCTTACCCCAGTGCAGAGTTGGTGCTTTCAGCTGCCAGCATTGCAAACCCATGAGCATTGCTCCTGAGACCTGATAAATAAGGTTTGTTACAGCTACTGGAGGCTCTCATTGCTAAAGAGGAGGTTAGGAGAGGGCTCCCTACTACTGTTATCCAAAGCAAAACTCATTTTCCCTCAGTGATATTTCATAAACAGCAGAAAATGAATACGTGTATGTGAGTGTGTGGATATATTCTCCAAACAACAGAAAGGCCTTACAAGGCAAACACATTCTCTAAAGGCACCAGGTGATTGCAAAAGTAAATCTCTTAAATATATGCTCTAAACTATTAGCCAACTGTGAAATATTTGTATTCAGTGTCAAAATATCTATGTCACACAAAGCCAAGAGACTGACAGGAGAAAGGCCAGGATTTATGTTAGCTGGGCTCTATCTGTCATGGAGATAGGAAAGCTGAGAGAGAGTCCTTTTATTAAAATCACTCTCCCGCTATAGATATTGATCTAAGCAGCTAAGGCTGAACAGCAAAGTGCATCCCCATCTCTCACAAAGTTACTCACTGGTACAGCAGTAAGGGACCAGGGTAACTGCCCTCACAACCCCACTGGCACTGCAAAAAGAAGCAGGCAGAGAACCAAGGGCACTGGTATAAATAGCATCCTGCGACAGCACAGCACAGCTGCCTTCCAGGAACCAGAGAGTCCCCCTCAACTCCATTTCCCAAATTTTCAGGAAACCCATTTTGTTCCCCAAATCACTAATGCAGGTTGCCATTACTCCCAGAGTGAGTTCACCATTAAAAGAACACAGAGAAACACAGTGCTGACTGCATTGCTTGCATTCCCATTTTAAGGGGCAAAAAAATGCCATTTCCAAAGGAGCCTTCCCTAAATCTGCTTCAGCATTTTTAATTTTTCCTCTAAGAAGTAGTAGCTTGGATCCAGATTTCTGGCCCAGTTTGGGCTGACCCTTCCCTGGCAGCTCTCCCTCGGCTCCTGGAGCACCCGGATCTTGGCTGCCTTTCTCTTTGCAAACCCCAGCTCGTGACTGCAGTCAATGGCCTCGAGTATTATACCTAAAGACAAAATGAAACAAAGTAACTTGAAGTTCTATATACTACAGACTTTCTGCATTCCTGCATCCACAGGTTAAACAGGTACGTCATCTTATAGCACTTCTGATTCTCCCTACGGAAGCTTCTGCCTTTGATGATATTGAAAAATTCCTTGCATGAGCCAGAAATTACAGGATATTAAAATGCTGGCAGCAGATTCTCCAAAGCCATTGTCAGAAGGAGGTAAGGTTCGTCCAAAGCCTTTCTCCAGAGCAATGGGCTTTCACTGGATTCTCCATCCTGTTGTTTCAAAGCTCTTGGAGGAAACAAGCTCACACCAATGGGCCCGAACAGCCGCAGGAAACCACAAAAGCAGCTTACAATAAAACCCCTGTAAAGTTATTAAGAACACAGATATGTCTTGAATGCACAGAAAATCCTCTGTCTTACCAGCACTCATCCATATCCCACTGTGACTGTAATCCCAGGAAGAGTATATGCCATGCACAGCCCCACTGGGGGACTATGATAAAACAAAACAGGATGCAGAGACACGCAAAATCCCGGGTCCGGCGCCAGCCCCACAGCTCTGCCTGAGCACTGGGAGCAATTCTCATTTCGCTCCCCATTACTGTTGGATTTCTCACCTGGATAGCGACCCTGACTACCCATGCTGATTTTTGGGACTGTTTGCAATGCAGATATAGTTAAATTCCTGATTAAATATTTGCAGAGTTTAGGTCTGCGGGAAAAAGTCAGCTTTCACTTAGGTTTCCCCACTGAACTTCAGAGCTGCAGGCCGTTGCCTCCAGCAAGATTTGTGTCCCCATCCTGCAAACACACATGCACATATATCATTTCAAGTGTGTGTGCAGTCTCAGGGAGTTTTCCCACTGGGAAATTTAAGCACAAGCTGCAAAGTTTCAGGACAGAGACCTGAGAGGCAACCCAGCCTTTTAGCTGCTTCAGCAAAAGCTTCACAGCTTTACAGATTCACCGCTATTAGTTCAGGGATATCTGTGCCTTTTTTTCTCTGAACGCAATCTTTAACCTGCACTTTGCATTGCAACCAATATTACACTAACCAGACTCCCAAAGCAATATGTGCTCTCTGGCTCTCATAGGAGCAACCACACAGGCCTAGTTCTGCAGTTCAGACATCATTAAGTTATCAATTTATATCTGCCTCTCAAGGAACAGCACATGAGAACATGAATTCTTCCTTTCTAATGACAGCTTTTTTTTTTTTTTCCCCTACCCAAAATACCCAGAACAAAAGTTTCTGTTTTCTCTCAGATTCCTTTACTTAATTCAACATTTTATTTTTGGAATGACAACAGCCTGGAGCAACTCCATTAATTTGTTACGGAGTAAAAGAGCTTTGCATTCCTGGGGTGATTGCTGACCTCCTCCCCTGCTCCCTTGCTTATTGAAACAGTCCTGCTCAAGCACATCCCGGTACCAGAACAAAGCAAAATTTTTCACGCTTGAATGCATTACTTTACATTATGAATACACATTTGACATATTTTACAAATTCACGGCAGATGCTGTCAGAAAGGACAAAATAACCATCCCTCGGTACCGCTTTTCTCTTACTACAATGATCAAAGGTTGCAGCTTGTCATTCACACGTGGAGAACAGCTTCTCTTGGGGAGAGGAGAAGGAGCCTGCAGCCTCACCCAGGACTTCTTGGGTGTTTGTTTCTCTGTCTGTTGCCGATTAGCAATTTAGAGTTCGATTTTCTAAGCACAAGGAAAATTCCCAATAGCTCTGGAGGAGGCAGTTCAAGGAGATCTTGTCAAAATATTGGTGTGGAAAGAAAGTGAAACCTTATTATGGCTTTCATACTGTGATGTGCCAAATACGGTTATCTTGCTCACAGATAATTATTAACTTATAGGCAAAGAATAAAAATCTCAAGCAAAAAACAAAGTTGGATGAGGTCAAATTTGCTGTGTGGTTCACTTGTGTTAATATATTATGGTAATAAAAGATAATGAGCATTAACTGACAGCATTTTCAAACTCGTCAAGAGAGGTAAATTAGATCAGATTTGAGATTGCCCGAGAAGGCAAAAAGCTGGATCTAATTCTTTTCTCAATGACAGGGCAATTATAAAATTGAGAAAGAGTCCCAGGACATCACTATCATAGCCCAACCCAGCATACTAGTTAGGAAACTCCAGATCATCAACATGATGATTAGTTTAGGATTAGTTCAGGCCAGTGCCTCGACCAGAGCAGAAAGTGCTCACCTACCAGGATAAACTACCCCAAGGGTGTGAATCAGATGCACACTGATTTACAGCAGTGTTTCCCAATTTGCCCTATTACCTCTGAATTGAAACAATTCACTAATAGTAACCTGTAGCAGCTTGGGAAAAAGACTGAGGATTGAGAGATCTGGAAGGTCTGGGAACAATCTTTCCACACCAGGAGTGTTTATGCATAGGGTTAGCCTGAAGTAGTAGTTGTCAGCTATTTCAGGGAAAATGAGCTGTTTAAGAAAAAGGAACCAAATTTGGACGACTAATAATTTAGTGCAGAGGTTAGAAATACAGACAGCTGCCCCCTGCTCCTCTGGGCCACTTCTTACATTAATACAAGTCTGCAGGCCCAGTTTCTGGCTGGAATAAGACCCCGTAAACCCAGTGTGACCTCATCAACCCCAGTCTCATCTATGTGCCTCTGCATGCATATCCTGCTCCGCTCCTGCCAAAAGCGGTGGCATTGCTCCCACCCTAGACCCTGCAAACTCACACTTAAAACTGCCTCGGCTCACCAGAGAGCCAGCCCAGGGTTTTGCACATGTATGACAGACAGCAGTCACACATGGGCACAGCCCAGCATTTCTGCATGCTGAGGATGCAACTCCATCACAGCTCAATGTCAGCATTTGCCCATACGCAGCTGTTCTAACAGGCAGTGAGAGGGAGCAGCAAAAAAGCCATGTTTACCTTCTGCTTAGTGGCATCTCCTATAAGCCTTTGTGTGGAAACATCACAAGTGCAGTTCAAGTTTGAGTCAATTCAAGTTCAAGTCATATCTCATTACATCCAGTACTGCTCACCTACCCATAGCCTAGAGAATAAAATTCTGCAGGAACTCAGCGTACAGGTCACTTCAGCACTCTGCTTCGACTGGCGTTTTGTAACTAGAGCCGAACACATAATTCACACTGCATAATTTATCCACGGGATTTAGCCCATGGAACACCCAAAGCAGATAACAATTTCTTCATACTTATTTATTTCTTAGAAAATTCAGTCAACTTCTTCTCTGCTTCTTCTGAACTCTGCAAAAAGATTATGAACCTTTGGCTATATTCTTCCAGGGCTTGAGCTCTTGGCTAGCTATGATCAGTCAGATTAATTCGCCTCTTTTTCAGTCTTCTACCTTCAACTATTCTTGTTTCCTGAGTGGAGGAAAATGTGTGCAAGCACTAAATCTCAAACATGCTATTCTAACATTTGGATTCCATTATCCTAGAGATAACATATAATCCTATAATGATATGTAATAAATTAACATTTAATCTCATATCAGAGAGTTCAAAGGGATCACAGCCAGCTGGTGCTAAAATAAGCATTTGCTAGAGGCTGCAAGAGTGGGAGCCGAAGATGAGAAGTGAGTGAGATCTAAGCTGCTCTGACGCTTTGGCTTGGCAAGACTGGTTGGCAAGGAAAGGATCAAATAAACCCCGGATATGAAGGGGATGATCTCCAAAATCAACCAACCTGTGCCCTTTCGCTGTCAATGTTGTCCTTGCAGTCCATCCAATGCAGAGGAAAGGAAGATTTCCCACTTCAGAGCGAACAAGCGGGGAAGGTCATTGTCACACAGTGCTGCACAGGGGACTTAATTCAGTGCTTGATTCATCCCCTGTTTGTCAAGGTGCAGAGATCTGATGAGGCTGGGAACAAGCATCCAACCCAGGATTGAGCTCTCTCCAACTGCAGAGATCCATAGCCACCCTCTTTTTTTTCCCTGGCTCTACTTTATGCACATGCAGAACTGAAAAGGGATGTACAGTTTCAACACAGAGAGGCCAAAAATCATTTGTCATTTTGTTCCCCTTTCACACACCTTCATATATAGCACTAATACACCAACCACTATACAATCTTCATTAATAATGACAGCTATTAATAAAGTTTTCCCCATAGAGGCTTCCTTAATAAATGTATATAGTGACTCTGGTGAGGATGATTTGTTTCTCTTGAAGACTGGAGCAATTAAAAGCCCCCAGCAGGAAGATGCAGCCTCCCAAGTTGCGTGAGGCAATAACGAACACTATAGGGTTGCTGACCCAAAAAGCAGAGTAAATCCCTAACTTGCCAAAGTCCCTCTGACTTCTACCAAGCCAAGATTTCACAGTTAGGGTAAGGGGATAAGAATTGTCTTTATCTTCCCAGGTGCTTTGTGTGCCACCTCCGTTGTCCCAGCTACATCCTATGGTATGGTATATTTTCTGGAAATTTGCAGACCCCAGCACTTAATCTTTGTTCATGGGCAACAGCAGCTAAAAAAAAACAATTGACATCAGTCAGATTCAGGTCCTTCCTCTGAATCCAAAGACACACTTCATTGCTCCATCTCAAACTGGAATACACTTAAAAAAAAAAAAACCTGTCAGGTAGCCAAGAAAGCCAAGAATCCATCACAGACACAGACAGTGTTTTAAAAAAATACTGCCAAACCTCTTTGCTACTTTTCAGTGGAGACACATCAACCTTACTGCCAAATTAGCTAGAAAGTAAAGGCAGTTAAAAAAACATCAAGAAAAAGGAAAGAGAGAAACTTAGACAGGATAGCCAATAAAAATATTCAGTGAGCTGAATTTCACAACTCTGGACACTGACCACAGTTCTGTATCTGAAGAAAACTTAATAAATAAAAATAACAAAAAAATCAGAAGTGTTATGGAGTTATCTTTGCTCTAGCATAAAACACACATTTCTATTACCCTTTCTGGATTAGCCAAATGAAGATCAATGTATCTATAAAACTCAATGACATGTTAATGCAAACCTTAAAAAAGATAAAATGCCTTTTATCTCCGTCTTAGGAAAACCTAATAAAGAATTAACAGTCCATGAAGCCACGGAATTTCACTCAAGGCTTTACTTTATGCCAGGACTTCCTACTCCATTAATTTTTAACGGAAAGGTTTCCCCAGGCTTTGGGACATGTCGGTACAATTTTACATTGTCATTAAAATTGGTCCTATATTTTCCTTTGGAGCTGGGATAAGAGCCTCGTTGTAGTATGTGGACTTAAAATATAGCAACACCCACAATGGATCACAACTGTAAATCTGGAATAACTGTTAAGGTAAACAAATATGCAAAAAATGGTAGACAAATATTGATTTTGATAGTGATCTGACAATTAATGAATTTATGAGCCAAAACTTTCACCTGCAGGATGAGCACTTTGCATCAGAGCTCATTTATAACGTCAGCATTTCAGTTTTATATCAGAAGCAACTGCCAAGAATCTACTAACGCAACAGTAGATGTTGCATCTTTAAAGGGATGCAGTCAAATATTAGTCTAGGATTTGGTTCAAGATTGATTCAAGGTTCTCAGAATTAATGAGCCTTCAGTGACTGCCATGGGCCATACCAGGAGGCTGGGATCCATAAAGCCAGACACACTCAAGCTCAGTGGGAAACGGGTCTTATCCAAGTTCCCAGCTGTATTTATTTCTACTGACAAACACACAGCAGCAAGACCAGAAATTTCAAATGCTAATACTTAAAACCAAATTAAATCCAATACTTCTGCACACATTGAAAAGTTGCTTGCTCTTAAAAGAGCCTGAATACCTGCAGCCCCCACTGACATTAAAGGAAATGAAGATGCTTCCCACTTCTGCTAATTGGGGTGGGCTTGTCTTGGATGCCAAGGAAAGCGCCCACTCCTTTCAGACACCCACGGGTGAAGACTGAGGCCACAGTGCCCAGCTGCAGAACGCTTTTCTAGGGCAAATGTGCCAATAGCAGGAGTGCACAACACAGAGCTGAAGCTCATACACTCTTCAAGGCTGACAGGCTTGGGCTTGTGAATCAGCACAGGGAGAAAAGAGACAGCAGTAGGCATGGAAAACAGTCCCAAGGAAAAGTAGGGGGCAAAAGTCCAGGAGAGAGAGAGGAAGAGCAGTGAGCACAGAGGAGGTGGCAGGAGCAGGAATGAAGCTTGACTGTACAGAGATTGCAAACCTGCTATTTCCATTAAAAAAATATTAAAAAATAAAAATCATTGGTCCAAAAAGCTAAAAGCCACTTTGAAGCCTTTCCCTCCTCCCTGGGATGAAGGTGTCCTGCCCTTAACCCACCTGGGTCAGGGAGGGAGAAAGGCTTTCCTGCCTCCGAGGTCCCACCAGCACAGCATCCTGCCCGGGAGGCTAAAGCTCCTCAAACACTGCCAGTCTTGAGCGCTATTTGCACCAGTTTACCGGGGACTATCCTCACCTCCCTTTCCACTTATGCTTCTCCCCCTGCTTTGGGAGAGCAGCTGCTTCTTCCAGGCACTCTGAGATTAATTATTCTTGGTTCCTCTCCTGCACAGTGCCTTGATCTAGAAAATTTATTTAGATAGCTTCCCAGGCAGCATATTTATCTGCTGGCCTCACATCTGCCTGACCATAAAAATCAACATCAGACTGATGACAAACATCATGCCAGTTGGGCAGAGACTGTCCTCCGCAAACTTTAGCACCCTAATTCTGATGCACCTGGACCTCATGGCAGGAAGTCTGAGTCTCTCCCCTACTTCCCACTTGAGGCACAAGTACAGGTCTCAGCCAGCGCGAGAAACCAGGCATGGGACAACAAGAGGAGGAGAGGACACCCTCTCCCATCAGTACACAGGGACCATGCTGTGTTCAGCCCTGAAGCACACCACTGCCTGATCCATACCACTGCTCTGCCAGTCAGATGCATCAGCAGAGAGGTAAGACAGAAAGACCTAATTCAGGACAAGAAGAAAGAGCACCAAACACACCAGGTAGGGAAGTCCACACCAAGACCCCCATTTCTATAGTCCCACCCTGAGCAGCCAGCAAGGAGATGCAGGTACCATCACCACCCGACAGTCTCATCTCTGCATTTCAGCTGAGGGTAGAGTTGAGTGACTCAGTTGTCCTGTTGTGAGAGTATGGGCTTAGGGACGAAGCCACAGGCATTTCTGCCTCTACATACAAATGCTGGATATGGAATAACAGCCCCGGATGCATTCTGCACTGTAAATCTGTTGGCAAAAAAACCTTATTTTGCCATCTTTACTCGCCCAATATCTCATAAACACCAAGTACCTTTGGATCACCAAGGTAGGTTGTTAAATTAATCAACAGGAAGCACTGCCTCCCAAAGGCAGCCTATTCTAGATCTATTCCTGGCTAATCTTCAAGGAATGCTCTGCCACTCTTACTCATACAGAAAATTTGCAAGAACTGCAAACAGAAGAAAATACTGTTCTCTGCAGTGGGGTTCAGACCAGCATCCTTTGTTGCCTGACATGGAAAATTCCATCACCAGACCCAAAAAATCTGCCAAGAGTCCCTTCTGAGAGCCACTACTTTTAAGAATTCCTATAAAAGCCTGCTGCAAGCTTCGAAAAAGCAAACAAAGAGTAGGAAAATAAAGACTTACTTAATAAAAAGCAAAAATCCTAGCCCTTACCTTTCAAACACACCCTTTGAACCTTGCCATCTCCACTGAATTTTAGATGAAACTTAGAGCCAAATATTTATAGCATCAGACTATAAATGAACCTCCCTTTTGATATCACCCTCCTAGCCTTCAGTTCAAGGGTGGGCGAGACAGAAACATGAAGATGGAGGGTGAATTAGCTCAAGAGGGGGAACTTGTCAATCAAAGCTGCTAATGCAAGACCACAACAAAACTCCGGTTTAACCTCAGCAGTGACCACCCGTCATAACGTGGCACTTCGACTGCTTGTCAGCAACCTGCTTTGAAGAACAAGGATGCTGCAGAAGTCTTTCTGAAACTCGGCAAGGAAAAATGCACCTGTCTGCTAGGCACCCATCAAGGCTTCCCAGAGTCTGCAACCAAACGCATTCTCAACAAGTTCTAAGTAAGTTATGGAGAAGAAAAATTACTGTATAAAGGATTAACGCAGATACAGGCTCCACAATGCTCCTCTATGTGCCTTGCACATCATTTCTCAAAAAAAATAGAGCACCTTCTACATAACCACATCCGACTAGGGCACAAGGTTGCACATGGAGATATGCAATGTTTTGCCTCACTCCAAGCTCCAAGGACACCACAAGGACGCACTCTGAGAGAGGCTCTAAAGCACAGTTGGGAAAGCATCAAATTTAAAGCAATTCCATCCAGGAACGCAAGGTCCCCATGTGAGGCAGCTCCCCAGCACATGGCCACAGACACTGGAATTATCTGCAAGGGAATGGACAACATCCCACAAGAGGTGACAATCTTCCTCTTCTTCTTGGCTCACATCTGGATTTACTGGGTTTCCTATCCTCACACCAGGAGGGGTGCAGATGTTTAACTGGACCACCAACGTGGACTGAAAGTAGATTTTGTCTCAACCAATTTATTTACACCCGTACAACCCTAGATGTCACCTCGTTTTCCCCATAACACTAGTGTCTTAGAGGCCTGTTGTCTGAACATAAATAAGTAGAGGATTCACCAGAGATCATAATATTTTAAACAGAACATGTTTGCAGTTTTCTTCAGGAGTATTACTTCTCAGAAACCCGGTATATTTATTCATGCAGTTAATTGGATAGATTGTAATAAAAACAAAAATATCCGTTGCTTCTTTTAAGTGTAGGAGTAAAAAGGAAAAATACAATTTTAACTGATCAACAGACTTATCTTACTCTTTCCTGAAGGTTTAATCACAATGTTTCCAGCACATACAGCTTGCAACAAAGACCCAAACTAGTTAATTTTCCAAAAGCAAGAAGCGTTACAAAACCTGTAAAGCAAATAAGCAAATCTTCACCATCTGAATATAAAGATATCCCACAACAGCAGGAAATTAAGTCCCGGGAAGTCTGGGCTCTTGACAGTACTACTATCGGGGCAAGCATCAGGGTGCTGGGGCGATCGGAGCAGCAGTGGGGAATGGAGGCAGTGAAGGTTGAATTCGTGCCCTACCACAGAGCTGCATAATCCCCAGCTCTGGGACTGTGCGTATGCTGTCTCAACAGCGTAGCCCACAACAGTTTTATATCTTGTCATTTTATCAATGAGAACCAGAAATGTGTGAAGACCAGCTTTCACTGCACTTCATTATGTTTTTAGCATAAACTAAAAATCGATTGTGTCTCGTTAATAAAATTCCACCACAACAAACCAATTAGTGAGACCCATTAATTTTTTATGCATGTTACTAATGTGCATGAAGCCAGCTGACCTTTCAGTGATTAGTGTAGCATACATTCATGTTTTCTGCCTTCTTTTCTTTGATTTACAGTAGTTGCAATGTGTTTTCCAAAAAGCAAAGCCCGGATTTTCAGTGAAGCTCACAGCTGGCATCTCCCTTCTGTCATGTAATTCCTGATCACGCCTGACTAGTCCAGTGGGATAAAGTATCATGGAAGCACAAAGACACCTCCAAGCTATTTCCACCTGCAGAACACAAGCAAGCGAAGCCTGGCCACACATGACGGTATCTGGAAACAAAGGGACTCGGTGGCCACCAAGACACTCTTATTTCTGCTAGGGACTGAGGATGGGCAGTCCCTGTCCTGCTTGCCCCTGAGACAGTGACAGCTTCCATCCTACTCAAATACTCACAGCAGGGGACACTCACTGCTGGTTTCATAAAAAATAGCCCAAATGCCAGTCAGTCCAGCCCAAAACTGGCCTGTGTGGCCCAAAGCACAGGATGTGCTGCCAATGGATGCATGCGGCCATTAAGTCAGTAAAGCAGAAATAAAAGAATTTAGGAATAAAATGCAACTTCTGCTTGAGTAAGGACTTCTGGATCAGACATTAAATCTGGCTGATATCTCTCTCCAGTGTCGCTGCACACCTATTTTCTCCTTGTAAAGCACAGTATTGATTTTTAAATGTTTTCATTCACACTTAGAAGCTTTCCAGGATTGGACTTTATTCTTCAGTATTATCCGCCGAACAGGGAAACACTGGAACAGATTGCCTGGGAGCACTACAGGGTCTTCATCACTGGGAGTCCATAAGGACAGGTTATCTGCAAGGAGTTTCATAGGCAGAGCTGAGCTTTCCTTGGGACAGAGGCATGGACTAGAAGACCCTTCATGTTCCCTCCCAGCCCTATTTCTCTATGAGCAGTCAAGCACACTCTGCACCTGAAACAACCAAGAGAGTTAATGTGCAGCGTCTCAGTGGTGGGGAAGATGACAGGTTATCCTACCTTATGTCATCCTTCTAAAATCTGGTTTTTTCGAAGCTTATCTGTAAACCATACTGACATCTGCAAACCATACTCACGTCTTAGCAGTCACCACAATATATTGTACAAAAAGAGCAGCAACTTTTCAGAACTGAGCACACATCTACGACAGTATTTCCTGGGTGCAATATAGTCTCGTCCTGATACTGGCCTGTTCACTCAAGACTGGAAATACACAGACACTTATTTACCCATGCACAGTTTTGAGACTATTACGACAAAATGAACAACTTCTAAAATTTGCTGCTAGAGTGTTATTAAATGCAACAGTCTAATAATGTTCAGTTACAGAAGGCAACACCCTTCATGGGCAAAGGGGGGAAAATATTGAGAGGGAGACTCATGACACCTGCAACTCTTGTAAGGTCGGCGTGGTTCACTGTGAATCAGTGCAGTGTGGCACATCAGCTGTTCAACTGCCTTCACCTTTAAAGGCTGGATCTACTGCAGGACGGTCCTGCCTGATGACACCCCCATGACACCTCTCTTTTTCACTAACCGCTTTGACCACCGCTTACCAAACCTGGAGTTCCTTCCAGATAACTTTACCTACAGTCAAACATCCACAGGCAGAGACATAACATGGATACAACCCTCCTTCTGGCCCCACACAAGCCATAAACCCTGCTCTCTTCCAGTCAAGGCTCAGGTTGATTCAACACTTCACAAGATAGAGCTGAGCCCACACCATTCAAGCCTGCACCATTCAACCCCTCCACCATGGGACATCTTCCCTTGCAGTCACACACAAGCTGCCTTTTTTTTTTTTAAAGGGGTTTGAGCTTTTTTCTAAACCCAACCCCTACACTGCTACAACCTGACAAGTTTTGCACCAAAATTCCTCCCCTTGTTATTTTTCCTATGCACAGTACAGCAATAGTGTCCTTGCCCCTCCAGCAGATTGCAGAAAACCTCTTGAGTTTTAGCCCCTACTCTCTCCAACTGTAGCTCCCAGGACCTGGTACTAACAGAGCTGCAAGTCAAATTTGGCCCTTGCCACCAGATTTTTAGGGACTCTCAGCCCGCACGCCAGGGAAAGGAACAAGCCTGAGCAGGTTTTTAGAATGGTGGCAGATGCAAGGGCTAAGGGCTCTCCAAAAAACAGTCCACAACCACCACAAGGGAGGGGATTAATTCAACAGCTTTTTGCCACCCATGGTGGGTATCAAGCCCTTGAGAAACCCAACCCCTATTCACCATGGGTATCAGTCATGTTTGGAGGGTTAATTTGTTAAAATACAGCAAAGCGGCAAGTACTAAGAAGCATTATCCAAGCGACAAGTGCTTATGCATATTTTATGAAGCATCTTCAACCACGGTTCAATGTATCCAAGAATACTTCTGAAAAATGGCAGACTCTGGAGGGGATTTGGAGAGGAAATAACATATAGAATAGGAGGACAGATGTTGCTAATTTATGATGCAAAGGCCTTTACCGAAAAGTGTGCATTTTGCTTAAGATTCTCTACAAATGCTATTTTAATGTTGATTTCCTCCTCTTTAGAATTTCACAAACTCTTCTCTGTAAGAACTTCAGCTTGGCTCAGAAGTTTAGCTTGGATCAAAAGCAGCATCTGTAACCAGCAATTAAACTGGGGTTTCAGTATTGTGCATGTTTTTAAAGCATATCCACTTTTTAACAACGTCACTTGGAAAAATATGGCTAAGCTGTACGTTGGGAATGTGAGAGTGCATTTTGCACTTCTGCCTTCCACTCTTGCCAGGGTTATTGGGACTTTTTGACCTGGGACTAAACTTAGAACAGTGACAGAGCAGGACTCAGTGAGGCGGATGGTTCCTAATACCCAATGAGGTTGGGAAACAGAAGCGAGATCATCTCTTGAAAATAGGAGAAAAAAAAAAGGGGGCAGGGGGGCCATATCTATTGTCTGAAGTGCTTCATCAGTTACATGCACCATCACACAATCTTGCTTTTTCCTATCAACTTTGAAGAGCATTTTGAACACGAATCAGTTGGTTCTCCTCTCCTCCCTTCCTGGTCTCCCCCAAAAGGTTTGAAATACAAATGAGGAAGACACGCACCTCACGTCCCACAACAGGAGCCTACACAGATTTTTTTCTGCTTACCAGCCCCTCCACATGGACATGTGGCTTGATTGCTCCTCTGCAGCTCTCCAAAGACAACACACGCTACAGAGCAGATTATTTTCTGCAAGGTTGCTACACCGCCAGGGGGGTCTGTGAAATCCTCCTTGTATGTAAATATCAGTTAAAAATAAAAAAGAAGAACCATGCACTGACTTCTCCTGGCATTCATTTCAGACACTGCTGGATCATGCCAAAGTGCAAATGAATGGCACACACAATTGTGTGCAGATGCTGCACTGAAAAATCTGACATCAATCCAGGACTTTCACTCTATCGCAGGGCAGCTTTTGCTCCTAAATTAAGGTGGCACCATTATTTCATACAAGGTGACATTAAAAAAACAAAAAAACCCAAAAACAAAACAAAAAAACCCACCACAAACAAACAGACAAAAAAAAAAAAAATCCACAAAAAGCCCAAAACAACCTTACAGTTACATAAGTCAGCAATCAAAAAATTCAAGAATTAAGGTTCCCTGTACAACCACACTGGGGATGGGAGCACCAGGGGTTGTCACAGCTCCAACAGGAGGACACAGCCGAGGGCTGCACAGCTGCTTGGCTTCACATTACGATACAGTCTATATACAATTAGACTTTTTCCACCAGCCTTGCTCAGGGTAAGACAAATCGGTTGCCTGCTCAGGGAGCTGCAAGTCACTGCTTTGTTTCCAGCACATGGCTCAGGCTGCCCTGAGCACAAGGCAACTCATTTCTTCATTGCTCTTCTTTCACCACACTGCATCCCAGAGCTCAGCTAACCTTATTGGATCTTCTCTTCACAGCTGAGTGAGACTTCTGCTCAACTCCATAGCTGCAACAAGGCAAAAGCCTAAAACCTCACCCACCATCCCCAGCACATGATTTGGGGTGCCTCAAACCCAGATCTTTACTTCCAGTATGTAACACCACGTGCTGAAATCACAGCTGCTCTGCACTTCACTTCCAAGGATGTCTCTCAGCTCTCCTGCAAATCCAGAATGCCGAGGTGGGACCCAAGAGAACGTGGAAAGGCAGCCACAGATCCCCGTGGCAGCATGAGCTGCACTGATTTCCTTGGCACCGCACATAAAATCTGTGGTGAAGGCAGGAAGAGAAGTTTCATAATTCAGTGGCAATCTCTCCGCCCATGGATCATTCCAGCCCAAACGATTAACGACCAGCAGAGTTAAAAGCTGCCGAAAGCCAGATCCTGAAAAGATGGGTGGGGGTAGCAATGCTAATTATAAGTAGTGCTGATGTCTGGGCTTACCGAAAGCAAAGCGGACTTCTGCTTCTCCGTTAGTGCTACCTGGGAGCGTGCACTGTCCATCACCACGTCACACTGTCACACACACATGACCACAAGCACACCCCTGTGAAGGAGGATCTGTATATGTCCTCCACCCCACCAGCACCAATTCAAACCAGTTGCTGCTGCCCTCATCCCCATGCTGGTATGGGTCCCCTCAGTGGCAGACAGCCTTGGGGAGGGTCTCAATGCCAGCAGGTACAAGGTCACACTGCAGGCACCTGGCCGAATCCGGCACAGCCCCTCAGCAGCTTGGGGCTGCTGTGCGCTTAGCAATACTTCATGCTCACATATTCCCATAGCGCTTTCAGAGGAGAGTGATTACCCTGCGGAACACTATCTCACCCATCCCATGCAGAATTTATTTACTTTTTTGTTGTTGTTTTAATCTGATAAGTTGCAATTTCAGTACACTTGTCTGCAAAAACACTGCATTACAAAGACATGTAACAAATACCAATTGTTTATAGACTCGGTTATTTATTCCCAGTGTATCTTTCTGCCTTTTACTGGCCACGTCTTTTATCAGCAATAACCAAGTACCTTTCAAGTTGACAACCTGTTTGGTTTATGGCAGGAAAATGCATCCAAGTGCCTTTCAAGCTTGCTCTTGCTGCACAGAATTCAAATAGCTCAATGAACATCCTTCTTGCAAAGTTTAGTTTTCATGTGATTCACTTTTTTGTTTTGTTTTCTGTTAATCAGTATTGTCTTAGGATGGGTTTCTTAAGGCCAAGCAAACTTCAAAATCATCAGTGTCAGTGCCGGAACCAAGTCTACACGTCCACATATTGACCAAAATTATAGTGTCTAAAAAGAATAATAATCATAATCAAGGTCCACATAATTTCAAGATGATAGGCCATTTCTAGTCAGCATTAAAAGGAGCTAGGCTTCAAGGATATAGGAAGAAAATCAGCTAAAGAAGAGTGACAAAAGAAAATAAAATAGTTAGAGGCTGACCTGGGGAGCAGCTTACAGGAACACCCAGACTGCGGGGACACACGCAACTACAAGATTTCAGGGCAAGAGGAGAAAGCCTGGAAAAACAGAGACCACGTGTGCAAAGTAACAGAGAAGGAGCCTGAACGCTCAGAGCTGGACCCCAGACCTGCTGTGTCCATTGAACCACAGAGAAGATGGTTTCGCTTACACGTATGGAGGAATTGCAGCGGTGGGGCAAAGCCAAGCGGCTCCAAGGGGTGTGCGGCCACCTCCCATCCCCACTGCCTTCCCCTGTTTAGGTACCACCAGGCAGGAGGCTGACCTCCTCCTCCTCCTCCCTGCTATCCCTCCGTCTCCTCACCACCCGCTTCCTTCACATGGCTCTTCCCATCATTTATTTCCTTTTGAAAGGGCTGATTCACGAGCAATAATCAAGGCTTTTGTGTTTTAATGTTTTGATCCTACTCGGTCCCTCCCGCTCTCCCCCAAGCCCCCCTCCAGGTTCATGGCAGTGACACCTTCCCTTCAGATTCCCTCTCCAAGAGCCTTCATTTCTCTCTCTAATTGAATTGTTGTCATGGAAATCATTCCTCCTCTCCATCTTACTGAAAGGCTTTTAAAAAAAAAAAAAAACAAACCACCAACCCACACCACAGCCCCCTGTTCTACCACTTTTCCAGCGATCAGCCACGCCACCCCTCAGCCCCGGCAGCTCCTTCTGCTGGGCCGTGAAAGCCCACACGTGCCCCCGGCTGCCCCTCTCCCACAGCCGCGGACTGACACGACCGGAATATCTGGGCACCGCCACGATACATCATTTTAATACATCGTTAGGGTGATCTCCAGATTTACTACACCACTTCCCTCCTCAGACATGCAGTACCCCTACAGCTCAGGAGCCATTAGCGACCAAATGCAGAGCATAGCCGCAGCCACCTGCTCTTCTCTATCTGTATATATATAGATGTAAATGTGAAGTGTTTCGGTACTTTTTGGGGAGGAAAAAAAAAAAAAAGTTTCTGCTTACATAACAGGCAGTAATTTTGCAGTCAAGAAATTCTGTTTGTTTTTCCAGGCTGGAAAGTTAATTACTGAAAATCATCCTTGATGAACTTCCAAGACGAAGGCTGCTGGCTCCAGAAAGGGAGCANCGGCCATGACGGAGAGAGCACGGGGGAGCGGGGCAAGGGTGTGAGGAGGAAGGAGCGGCGGGGAGGAGCTGCTATGGACTGACCGCAACCCCCCCGTTCCCCATCCCCCTGCGCTGCTCAGCAGACAGAGGAGATAGAGGAGTTGGGAAGGAAGGTGCGAAGTGCAGGTAATGAAAAGCGAGGGTCGTCCTCACAGCCAGCATTCAAGGCAAAGCCTGTGCCCAGACCTGGGGCACGACAAAGCTTGAACCATCCACAGTGATCCTTTGCAGAGAACAGTTCTACTCAACAACTATGACAGCAGTCACGTTTACTGAAAACCTGGACCAAAGCTAGATGAAGAGGACATTAATGTCTCATCAATACGTTATACAGGAGTATGCAAAGAAAAGCTGCTTTACTTGCATCAGGAATCCCACCAGCAGCCCTAACCACCCATGAAGAACAATCCCCACCATGCTCACCCCAGCCCCATGTCCTGCTGAAACACATCCACAGCACTCCCCCAAATTCTGTGCTTTCCTCTGCCCACCTGCACCTCCAGCTCAACCCCAAACAAAACCACCGGGAGAAGACCCCTCAGTTAAAACAGCAAATCATTCAGCCACTCTGACGGTGGCGATAGCACCAAACCCAGGCCACCTTCTTCAAGTTTACTTGACTGACGCAAAGGCAAAACCAGAGGTCAGTGCGAGGCCAAGGACAGCTTTCAGCACTTCATAATAGCCAGGACCTGTACAGAGAACCAGGATTAAAATACCCTAAATCCCAGATAGGAAGACACAAGCAGGCATTCAGCCATGACTAATACCCCCAATATTCTCAAGACGGAAAACAAGAAATCTGCTCCATGATCATTCACTGACAGAGTCCCATAAAGCTACTAATTAGAATGGTGTTTACAGTCTATATTTCATTTCATTTGATGTTTTTACTCTGATTAGTTATTCTATCACCTGCAGAGAGCTAGTTAGCTGAATGCAAAGATGTCATTGGACTTAATCAAGTAAAGTAGCATTTCATAAAGGAAATTCAGCTAGCTCTGTCCTGCTCGGTGCTGTTACCCTGTTAATAACTTTTTTAAAAAATAAAGTTGAAAGCTAAGAAGAGTCAAGCTAGGTCAGTGCTCAGAAGAGAGACACCTGCAAGAAAATGGGTGAGCTGCAGAAAAATTGTGTATTACTGATCCTTTCTTCAGCATAAAACACCCCAGCCAGACACCACGGCTTCCGGAGGAAATATAAAGCAATGTTCAGTGTTCCTGTGGTCCCGAAATACATGGTGCATCTCCTAGGAAGAGCAACACTCTTGCCAGTGTCTTCTCGCACCGAGTCATCCACCCTACCTGAATTGCTTTGAGATTTCAAATAAGATTGGAAGCCTTTCTCTCCCTCCCAGCCAGGTCATCAGCAGTGACAGTCTCTCACACTGTGCCCCACATCCCACCGAGCAGTCCCCAGGGCTGCTGGAGTAGCAGCATCACTTCACGTGTCTTCCCTGCACACAGCTCTGCAGAATGCCTTTTTATCATTACATGGCATGCTGATTTTTGTCCTACTGATAGCCCACTGTAACCCCAGATCCTTTTCCTGAAGTGTCGCCTAGCCTGCTATTTGCCATCTGCAGCAATACTTGTCCCAAGCTATCACTTGGCCCTTTTATCCTTTTTTCCAGATTTGTCCAGATTATTTTAAGAAAGCACTCTGGTTCTTCTTCCCCAAGAATCTGCAATCCCTCCCAACTTTATATCACCTGTCAGTTTAACAAACGCATTCTCCATTCCATTACCCAGATTGATAATGAAAATATTGAACAGAGATGGACAGGAGCCAGCCCTGCAGAGCCTCACAGACTTTCTGGGAATCCAAGATAAGTGGGCTGGTCCATAAAGCCCTGACTCTTCTCTCCCCTCTGTTTTAAACACTGGCACCACTTTTACTGTTATCTTTCTTCCAGGCAACTTCTACCTTGCACACATGCTCAAAGCACTCTCCTGAAGCACTGTGACGCTGCAGCCAGGTCTCCGGGGCACCTGAAGCTCCAAGACCCTGCTGAAAATACCTAAAATTGCAGTCGATGGGGAGGTCTCCCCTCCATTAGATGCACACGTGGGGCCTCCACTCGCAGTGCCCTTGCTGAGAAAGCATGGCACGCCAGCACCTCTGGCCTTTTCCTGCTCAGCACTCACAACCAGCACCCTGGTTGGTGAAAGATGCAAATATGCTTTTGCTTTACAACAAAAATTGCTGCTTTTTTCCTCCATTTAGCTTCCTAATCACAGCTAGCCAAGCTTCAAAAATGCTATCCTGCATTATGCAATAATCCACTGAGAACAGGGGGATTTTGCATAAACTGTGTCCTGTAATGAAAAGCATTTCCCCCCCTCTGCTAGGGGGCAAAAAAAATAACAACCCACACAAAACAAACAAAACCTCTGTCCTCTAAGAGATGTTCACTTTTACCAGCTATTTGTTCCATTTTAGTCATTCATCTACTGACAATATTTCTGACAAAAGCAAAGCAGAAACAGCTCAATTTGCAAAGAACTGGGCTGTTTTAACCTCTACAAAAGCCATATACAGTTTTGCCCTGAATTCCACTAAAAAAAAAACCACTAAAGGCTGCTTCTCCAACTGAGGGGCTGGGTTTCCTTTTTTGAAGGGAAAAAACCATTCTTTAGTTATTACAGTGGAGAAATATCACTCTCTACAAGACACAGAGCACTGAAATGTTCTAAAATTAATACACTGGTCTACTCGGTGCATTTTAAAATTAGAATTCATTTTTCAGAGAACCTGTATGCAAAGTTGCAGCCTGATGCAAATTAAAACAGTAATAAACACTTCAAAAACACGTTTATAATAGAAATGCTAACAAATCCTTAACTATAATGATAATGGCTTGCTAGGCAGCTCTATAATGTAAAATTAATCCTTAACATGTCTTAATTTTTTTTCCACTGGGTCATTTAATAATGTGATAACTCATTTCTTTCCTCTGCCTTCATCTCTCACATTGCCATGGAGACAATTGTGAATCAGATATAAATAAAAATACTCTAACACTGTGGTACCACATGTTCTTTTGATCTGTTGCCAACACGATTTTAAAATTACAGGAATTCACAGGAGCTCAATAATTAACAATTCATTTGCTAAGAAATCACTTCTTTTTAGCGAGTTTCCTGGTGATTTGCTAACTCCAGGACTGCTCACAAACATGAGCAAAAAATTAAAAGTTCTGTATTTCCTTTCAAATACCTACCTTGCACTTCAATCAGCAACTCAGAGGCAAACAACTATTGCAGGCCAGAGCCCAAAAGCCAGCACTGCATTTCCTTTTTTAGGCTCATCAGTCTTAGTGTGATTTCTAATGGGAATAAATTTTAAGGCAATTTTTAATTGTTTGAGCTCAGAACTTACTTACAAGGAAGAATAAAAGTATGCAGTGAACAAGTTTATTGCTGGCCTCTATTATCACAAATGTCAAAATGAGCGCACGGATCCCTGCTTCTATATTAGTTTGTTAAGTACATACAGCAGTAGAAAGATTAAGATTAATTATGCATTAATGATCTTGACACCCCTTAATTGCTACCCACTTATAGAGGCCATAATCCCTGATATTATCCATGTTCTCAGAAGTCCTGATGCAAAATTCTCCATGACAATACCGCCATGAATTTGCACAGGGTCAGCAGCTTTTTAGACCAGAGGGTGCTAAATTCGATCCTTGCTGAGGGGCACGTGGTCTCAAGCAACTCCGGCGCTCACAACACCTTGTCATCGTGCATAACCTGTAATAACTTGTAGCTCTGTGCTCACAGCATGAGGACAGTCCTAGTGCTTCACGGTTCACAATTAAGGACTTCAGCTTATTAAAGAACTTCACTGTGTGCTGAAACCTTTGAAGTCACAGAAGAGCTCACCGTCTCCGGTTTTACCAAGGCTCTTATGCAACTCCAAAATTTTTATTTGCAGTTACATAAAATCCTCAGTTAAGCAGCCTTATTGTATCATTTACGTGGTATTCTGTTCAGCCTCACCAGGCATTTCCAGCACAGCATCCCAAGAGGAGACGTGTTTCTCTGCACAGCATTTTCCATCTTCTGCTGCCTTAGAAGCAGAAGGGCCAGCATGGGCTGACCGAGTTATTAATCATTGCCACGTCTCTTCCATTAAAACATATAGGCTACAACTCTACAAATACCTCTGTGCATCACAGGGAAATCTCACACATATGAGGTCTTGTAAAAAAGCCCCCAGCTCTAATAAGTATTTTGTCCGAAAGGATTCAAAGTGATTTAACAGCTCAACTCTGACTCTCAAGAGCAACATAAGCACCTAAGGAGTTTAAATAATAGCAAGGACTCAATGGCTCGGAGCTTGTCTTCCCAATATAATTCCTGCTGTAACAGCTAATTATAATTACTGATACAGCAGGTACGGCTTGATACCAGCCCCATCCTTTTGGTGACTTATGATAATCTGCTTCTATAGCAGACTAGAAGAAGAAAAGGAAAAAGAAAAGAGAGAAAAAAAGGAAAAAAGGTCACTCTTTCTCACACGAGAGCTGCTAAGGGCTGGTCCGTGGGGAAATAACACATCGGCCAGCCCCACCAGCTGTCTGCAGATGGAGACCTTCAACAGCTGCTGCTCCAGCTTCAGCTCTGCCCTCTCCTCCTCTGCAGTAACTCACAGGTGAACAAATCCGCCGGCCGATGCTTTTAGAAATGGGACATCAGCGCACTTGAGGCACTCGCCCTTCCTCTGTTAGCATGTACAGGGCAATGGCATTCAAACCTTGCTTCAAATCCAAACACTAAATAAATACAATAGATACCAATTGGATAAAAACTAATAGGGAACTTATGGCTGGCAACCAGCATGGAAAGATAAACACAGAGCACCAATTTTGTATAAGGTGAATTCAGTCTTTTGTGCCTCCCTGCCACTAAGTCCTGGTATTTTATCAAGCAAAGCAAGCTGGTCTATTAGTGAGAGACACAGATAGCCCCAAAATGCAGGAAAACTGCATGGTGTTCAGTTCTGCACAGTGGGTAACGCCAGCCCCACCACCATGGGGCAGGTGAGCAGGGACGCACAGACCTGCTGCAGGTGGACACACCACCTTCAGATTCCCGGGAAATGCCAAATAGCCATGGGATGTGCAGGAGGATGAAATTGGCTGAGAAGGAAAAAAAGCAGGGACTGAGGGGGCTTCTCCTCACTTTTTGCATAATTTGACCTAAATTACGTGCTTGCACTAAGCAGCCAGGAGTGGATTTGGGGAAAATAAAGTTACTACAGGGTCTTTAGCCTCCTGCATAGCTCCAGCATAGGAAAGCTGCACGACTTCCATATCTCTTAATGGCCAGCCTTTTGCCTACTGCCCATGTGCAATTTCTCCCTTTGATCTGGCTCAATAGTCTAAAAATAAAGTTAAAATATAAACATTGACATCCATATCACAAAGAACGTCAAGGCAGGAGGGGATTTTTAGTTGAGGGAGAGGGCTTAATCCACAAAATAACTTTGACATTTTGTCATACTCAGTGAAAAACTCTTCAACACCTACAGCCTGGCTAAGACATTTGAAAATACAGATGAGCTTCTAATCGATACACAGCCTATCCTTGGGAGGAAAGCATGGCATAACGGTGCCACGTTATATATCCACTATCCCAGTCAGACAAATCAATGAATTACGATTTTTCTGAACACCAGACTGTACCATACCCTTCCTCCTCCTCACTGGTGCACAGCGTTCTCAATCAGCCTGAAAATATTTCCATAAGAGAATGAACCAGTCTGGTGTGACCTGACCTCAATTGTGGTGTTTGCTACAAAATTTCACAGTTAACCCCAACTTCAACAGCGGGAACTCAGAAAAAATGCACCACTCCCTGAGGAAGCTCCTACAAATGGGCAAGGCTGGCATCCCTTGTTCTGAAGTCCCATCTCTGGTCCCACCAGCTCCCACTGTTGAGCTTGTAACTGGCTTGGAGAGGAGAAAAACTAATGGAGAAACACTCTGAGAGCTTTGGGGAGACCTGAGAAGGAAGAAACCTCAGCCCTCAAAGATGGGGGTGCTGGAGTAAAAGCTGACTAAGTCAATAGGTAAGACAGATGTGCACAGAAGTCTTCCACCACCCAAGCACCCTCTTCTCCCATTATCTCTTGTTCCTATAGTTTGCTTTGAAAACAGTTGCATAGAACCAGGTTCTAACTGGGGAGCTGCTGTGCACAGATGCAACTACAGGAAAGGAAGGGAAGGATAATGGGATATTCCCCCCCAGATCCACCATCCCACCACAGGGGAACCCATGGGACACCAGGGAAGACTCGGTGATGGAACTAAAACAGATCCGGAGGCAGATACAGCACAGGCCTTGCCTGGGCAGGAAAGTTTCAATAGTGGAGCAGGCTTAACATGCTCCAAGAAAACAGCTTTGTGGGAGGGTTGGTGGCATTTCCCAGCCATGCTGCCCACCCCAGTTATTGCCAGCGCTGCCCGTGTGGTGCCTGGCCGGAGTGGGAAAGCAAGACGACTCGTGGCTGCCCAGCCAGCAGGACGGCCCTCGGCCAGGCAGCGGGAGAGAAGACAGCCGGCACTGTCAGCTGGAGGAGTCGCACCTCCGTCTGGCTTGGAGGCAGCCAGGCAGGACTTATGATGGCAGCCTAATTTTGCAAACATTATCTCTGCTTTACAACCGGAGAATTGAGACACGCACAGATGAAGCATCCTCTGAAACTCAAAGCCCAGCCACAGCACAAAACTGAACACAGATCTCTTGATCCCAGTCTAATAACTTAAAACACAAGACTATCTCCTACTCTCCTCCATCCAAATACCTCAGTAATCATTAAAGATTCAAAAGGGAGCAGGAAAGCCTACACACCAATTAAATCGTGTTTCAGTAAAATATCATTTTTGTGATGGATGTGCTGTGATATCCCGTGCGCTCCTTCTGCGGGGTTCTGCTTTTCATCAACTGCTGTAACATACAGTTAATGACACACGAGTTTCCACCCTTGTTCGGATTTTGCTGCCTGCGTTTGCTCACAATGGCTCCCCGTATTTATTAGCAGTTTGATAACAAAGCGAAGCACTTGTGAAACTGGCCCCAAGCTCCGCTCAGTGAACTGTGAATTAACTGTAAATATAATTAGAGCCGTACCTCACACTCGGGACTGGGAGGAACAGGAGGTCTGCCCCAGAGCTGTTACTACAGCAGTACGCAAGTCCAGGGCTGATAAAAATAGCAGCCCCAGCTAAAAGAGCAGAATTAATTATATCAGCTGTTAAAACAAGCTACACAGGGTGGTTGTTCCTCTACTTCAAAATCAAGAGGAAATTCCTCAGTCCTTCCTGCACTGTTTGAGGAACGAGTGATGGTTCAAGCAGCCACAGTCCCCTCCCGCTACGTTACTGATTTCCAGGTCTGACTCCATGAAGTACTTCTCAATCACAGAGAAAAATTAAGCTAAAATTTTCTAAGACAGATACCCAAACTGATCTTCAAAAGTGCCCATCTGCACCCTTTTAGAAAAATCCAGCCTTCTGGTTAAGATGATGAATACAGCCATCGTGAGCACCCACAGCCAACTCCTCATCAGACAAGGGGTCCCCCCCCAACGAGGGGACTGGTGCTCTCATAAGACAAGCAATAAAAGATGAGCAGGGCCACAATAGAAGGGCAAAGAAAGGTGTGAGCTGCAACAACTGAAAAACTAAGATATTTTCAAGAAATGATGTATTGGTCACCCTGCTGGACTGGGCAGGGGGGGCTCAGCAGGCAGGAGGGAAGGTGGTAACAGGTCAGCAAGGACTGCAGGCGAGCATAAGCAGCTTGAATTGAGTGCAGTAAAGATCAGATGGAGCGATCCCAGAAGGGGATCCCTCAGGAAAACAGAGGCAATGGCCACAAGTCACAGTCTGGAAGACTTAGTCTGGTGGTCAGGAGGGTCTTCCCTCAGGGGCAGCACAGGAACAGGCCCTAGAGAGGGGAGGAATCCCCATCCCGGGGGAGTTTGGGGCTCAGCTCAGCAAAGCCACTCCTGCCCTGACCTGGTGTGGGCAATTGTCCTGCTCCAAATGGAAGGCCAGGCTGGAGACCTCCAGAAGATCCTTCCAACCAACCTTCTACAGTGTCATGAGATACCACTTGGTGAGATTAAATGAGATGTGTTTGGTAGGGGGAGGAGGCAGGAAAGCATAGGCCATGAAGAAGAGGAAAAGTAGGAGGCTGAAGCCCTGAGGATGACATGCCACTCTACAAAAACAGCTTTTCTATTAAAACAATCTAATCTTTTGCAGACCAACGAGCTGAGACCTGCAGCAAAGGGGAAGCCCTCAGCCAGCACGTGCACCCCTTCCCACCCAAACTGAGGACAGAGGCTCAAGACCCTCTACGACGGGGAGCACCGGCACAGAGAGCTTCCCACAACCCAACCGCATCCTCCAGCCTCCCTGTCCCACAGCAGAGGCATTTCCCACCCCCAGGGCTGCAGCGACAGCAGGGCATACCTTAGGCTAATGCAAACAAGACCAGGAGAGCGTACCCATCTGCACGTTTCTGACTTAAATCCATGATCGTAGAGGCAGCCAAAACACCATAAATCGAACAAAAAGCCTCGTAACATAATGTCTCCTTGTGTTGCCTTCTCCCATAAACAAGCAAGATTTATGCATTCCTGGGGCTATTAACAAGAGCCATTTGTCTTTATTTCTGCATATAACTAATGGAGACACCAGCAACATTGATGAGCCTTCTGGGACTAATTACTAAGGCCGTTTTCAAGGGGGTATCTATGGACTTGGTTTCCCTCATACTAAAGGAAACATCAAGCATTTTTCAAAGCATAGGATGAAAATTCATTTAAGAGACCAATGGCCCATGTGAGTGCAATCATTACCAGGCTCAGATGCGGCCTAGCGAAAAATTACAAGTGTCCAAAAGGTTGACGACTTTCTCAAGTTTTCTTTAATTACTTCATTTTACAGCTATTAAAGCAGCACAGCGAATCAAATCCAACAAGGCCAAAAAAAACAAAAAAAAAGCCAGCAGGTCCATATGGGTCCACTCTGACTTGCTGATGGCCAGAATCGGGGTGGTTCTTTCAGATACCCCCCTTCCAACCAGCCTGGAGGAACCTGGAATTCAGGACCATCCCCTTTCCAGGGAGAATCACACAATATCAGAAAGAAAAAAAAAAAAAAAAAAAAGGAAAAAAATTCAAAAATCCCCATGGTTCCAAAATAAATCAAAGGGTCGGGAAGGCTTAGGACCCTCCAGTCTCATGTCTTCTATAGGTTCGTCCTCCTACTGAGTGCCCACGCTGGGGCACAGAATAACCAAACAAGGGGTGGAAGGACAAGGACAGATGGGAAATACTGGAGACAGTTTAAGCTTTGTAAATATGAGCTTTCACCAAGACGACACAAACAGAAATGAGTCATTAACTTAATTCATTTTATGAAAAAGTTGAATAAAGGTTAATAGAAAATTAGTCATCTTTCCTTAGGTTTTTTTCCTACCCATCCTACCTAATTTAATTAAAACCGTGCTATGGAGTTCCAGAGGATGATTAAAAATAACCTCTCATTTTCTATTAAACTCCTTAGGTTTGTACAGGAATTCCTGTAGAACCTTATTAAATTTCTGTTTATCTCTGCTACATTTCATTTCTATTCTATACATCTTTTCCTTAAGTCCAAAGGGATTTCATGATGGGGATGGCTTACTAAATAAATATTCTTTCCCATGGCTGGCAGTCCAAACTTTAGATTAACATTACATCAGTGCAGGAGAACATCCACAGTGGAAGAAGTCTTTAAAAAGCAACATTATTAGCTTTGCTTTTCTGAATGGGAGACAGAACGACAGTTGAAAAGATCTTTTCTAGTTATCACTGCTGTAACTTAGCTGAAGAAGATAGAAATAAGAAGGTTGGTATGGCCGTCGTTGTGTTTTTTCCCAGCCTTTTTGGTATTTTAATTTCACAGTGGCGCATGCAAGAATACAACCCATAGCAACTCAGTTGCTTTGCAGGCTTGCTGAAAGCTGAGAATGTTTTTTCCCAGTTTTCTTATGTTGCTGTGGAGCTACAGTACAGAGCCATGTAGCATTTATTAAAACAAGGCTAGGTTGCTTTACAACAGGCAGGATATATTCAACAAAACCAAAACAAGATCCAGAGCTTACAGGAATATGAATCCTATTCAAAATGGTAGAGAACAGCTCTAGTATCCTTACTCAAGCAGATACCTCTTGCTGTCACTCTCCTTGAAAATTTGATCCAGCTAAATTCATTCAGCAGTTTGTGTTCTGTCCATCCATGCTGAATTTCTGACTAAATCTAGACAAGTCAGAAGCCCAGAAAGGCTGGGTTTGTTCATTGACATGAAAGAATTGTACAGATCTATTTCTTTCTCCATGGAGCAAGCGACCAGCAAACCTCACGCCCAGCACTCACCCTGCTGCCCTTCCACCGTACAAGGAGCAGGGGCCGCATTTTGAAATTTGCACGAGAGAGACACAAGGGCATGCACAGGCTCAAAGCCGCTCACGTAACAGCCTGCCAACACGTCTGCTAGTGCAGGAATCTGCATTAACAGCACAAGCAACAAAAATAGTGGCGGCTGCTCCTCCTCCAGCAACACAATCACCCGCTGCCGCAAAAGGAAAACGATGCATCAGCGAGGAACTGGCTTTGGGGCTGGAAGATCCAAGCTTGATGCCAACTGCCTCTTGTGCAACTTTGGTCTAATTTCATAAGCTTGGCTTCACCAAACCAGGTTTGCTGAAGCCCTGCAGACCTTAATGGGAGTTAGGTGCTTAAATACCTTATTGGACCTTAGTTTTTTCTATGCTGCTGATTTTATCCCATGGGAATACGTCAGCACTTCCCAGGGGAGATGACGAGTCACCTGTAAACACCTAAGCACACATGCTAACGTGGGATGGGAGGCAGACCTAGCACATGGCACATGTCCTCACCATCAAGGTTTAAAAAAAAGAAAACTAAAAAACCTGAGCCTACAAGGGCAAAAAGAGCCCCTCAAGGAGCGGTGCCAAGGTCTTTCCTGGCCCGTGGCCGCCTGCCTCCGCAGAACAAGATTGATGCACCGGCAGAATATGCCATTTTGAAACTAATTGCACAACAAGAAAAGATTCTTTAATATCATGCAGCCAATCCTAGGGGGAACAATTACAAGGAGATAAAAAGAACAGAGAGGAAAAAAAAAAAAAAGCCCACACAACACTTCTAGTGTGCAGAAGATAGATTTACACAGTTTCTACATTTCATTAGGAAAGCCTTCTGTGGGTTTGACAGTCACCTTGAGCAGCATTAAGGAGGGAAGGGAGGAGTCAGTAAACATTCAGGAGCCGTAACATTGCAGTTCTGCCCGCAGGTAACTGTGCTGCCATTAAAGGCCAAATCTAATAAGAACTCATGCTGGTTTGCAAGCCAGAAAAGCCTTCAATAATCAATTAAACTGTGAGATAAGACTGCAGCTGCTTCCATGTACATGGACCACTCAAGTCAGGGTCCCTCATCAGTTTTCTGGGATCAGTATGCATCAATGCTGTCAGGCTCATATCCGTCATCCCTAAAGGCTGCCATCGAACACCAGTGCCCTGAGCACGGAACAGGAACCATCCCCTATTTTTCTTTGCAAAGCCAAGACGAGGTTTAACTAAACAGTTTGTTCCTTGAGAATGGGGCACAAGCGCTGAAGATAAACTTTTTTATTTAGAAGGAACACCAAATAACATGAAAGGGGCTTGTATTCTTTAAGACCCAGAGTGATAATCCCAGCTATTATCTGTATGCAAAGGACCTTACAGAAGGTGTCTTAACTGCCACAGACTCAGTTCCCCCACAGTTTTATTGCCACTGAGCCTTGCCTATCTTTCCATCCTAACGTAAGGTTTTGTTTTCTGAATAGAACAGAATAATTCCTAATTTGAATTCCACTGCATAACAGAAACAGCCTGTAAAATCTTAAAAAGAAGCCAGTTCCCTCTAGCAGAATAGAAGATATATTAGGCTTCAGGACTGCATAGAGCAGAACATAAAATTAAAATAACAGACATCATAGAGTTTGATAGCATCTTCCAAACTCAAAGATCTCAAAATACATTGCTAACTGCAACTGCCATTGCTCTGTTAGACAACTGCACATCTCTAAAGTGAATCATAAGAGGAGTTTAAAAGTCTTTATGTAAATGGGAAGTACTTTGTTGATCCACAGAACACTACCAGCTCTGGGAGGGAGCACAGCAGCACTACACAAAGGTCATCACATTCACCATAGGTGTGCCTGTTATTCCAGCTCAGTTTAGACAGCAAGAGTAAATTAGCATTTCCTCTTTCACCAGCAGAGAAAGATCATCCCATAAATGTATTTTCATCAGCTTTATGTAATTCAGGATCTTCATTTTCTTTGCTCTCCCCAGTACTTAATGCCTAAAGAACATATTCTGTGGTTAAAAATTGGTATTGCTATAAAGCAATGTAATAATAATATCCTTTTTCAAGCCAACTCCCACAGGCTCCTCGCTAGATGGTTTAATCGAAAATGATAGTTAATAGTTGCTTCAGTGTTTTCATTAGAGGCTACTTTTAAAAAAAAAAAGTTTTAGTTTTTATGGAGATAAAAAGAAATCAAGCACAATCTGTTCTAAAAAATTTCTGAAGTTCCCAGTTCAGTCTTGTTGATTTAAAGCAGTCCAATAGACTCTTTTTTTTTTTTTAAAACTCTTATTTCTTTTTTTATTACGTGCCTTTTAAGAATAAGCTTGGTTTATCCTTTATCCTCTTTCTGCAGACACAGGAGAGTCAGATCTATACTCAATATCCAACTTTCACAAAGAAAAACTCATTCTAACAGAATATTTTTTTTTAATGCAAAACCTAGAATTCAATTTTTAGGTCTCTCAAATACCTCCTGATGCTGATAAACAGGAACATAATCCAAGCAAAATAAGTGTCTTGAATCCTCACAGCTAAATTCCAATTTCTGTGCAAATTTCAAATGTTGCCCTCCAGTCCCAAGAGTTACATGTTGCACAAGCAGATAGTAAAGGCAGTGACCCGATTTGTTCTGCCAAGTATATAACATGTCATAAAATATTGCAAAGGGGAGAGGAAAATTAGCCATTCCAGCACCTTCGTAATCAATGGCAAAAAACACAGGAATCTCCCTAGCTGCCAAGCAGGTCTCCAAACCCTGACATTTTCTTTATGAGAGCTTGTTTTCCAAGTCATTAATTTGTCAGCACTTGGACAGTATTTCATAACTCCAGAAAAGCAGCAAACTAAGGCATCTTGAAATCAAAAGCCCAAAGATTTCCCATCCATTGCAACACTCAGAAAACTGCTGGCTTTTTCCTAAACATCCCCCACAGCACGGCAGTGCCCTCAAGCCCCTACATCAACTAACGCAATTCAGAGCCAGAAGATGGGTCCGCCTTACTTTCCCCGCTCAGCAATACCCACTCTCTCTTTTTCCCCATGATGGGAGCAGACTTCAATAGGGGAAAACATCAGGCTGAAAAAATCTGGTTGAAGTCAGAGATGTTGAGCACTTGAGCATCCGTTAAGTCATTGCAAGGAGGACTGCAAGGATCCTCTGCTAACAAAGAAAAGGAAATCAGCATCCTGCAGGACTGAGCTTGAATCCCAAAGAGTTAGACAAGCTTTTGAAGATCCAGTCCTTATGCAGCCATCTCAAGAGATACCAGCAACTAAACTTGGCCATATTTGACTGCAGGGAAAGACGACTTCCCTGAGCAGAGCCTCTCAGATCTATTATTTTCTCTGCTTTCCATAAAACTTTGCACCACAAAACCCAATTTTTTATTAAAAAAATTTTTAAAGGAAGCTAACTCCAAAAGCTCCTAAAATAGCCACTAATCCCTAACCGATCCCAGAAGGCAATCTACCCAATGCCCATTTGCACCAGAGAGACCCGATTCCGCATTTTTCTTTGACTCAAAACTCTTGCTCGCTGTCAGGGGAATAAATTGGGTAACCCAACGATCAGAGACCAACGGGCTGCAGAGACGAGACATGTGCCACCAGAGAAATCCAAGCCAGGCGGGACGCACAATGAGGAAAGCCCTTTCTGCAGGCAAAGCACCAACTTCATTAGTCAACACTGTCCTTGCAAGTGGCATCACAAAATAGCCCATATATATAGAGAGACCACCCCCTGCCAGGAGGGGACAGCTCACAGTAGGCACAGAGGACTTGGGGGGGGCATATTGCCACTACTGCGATGGCATTTCCTACATGAGCACAAATAAATACAGAACCGGAATTTCATACCTACTTGAAATGGATTTTAGCTTTTGTTATGCCCTTTGCCATTCGCGTGCTATAACTACTTTCTGTTCAATTTAGTACGGCACTATAAATATGACAGGAACCTTCAAAACCATCATCGTGACGTCGAACTGACCCTGCGTGGAGAAGGCCTGACACCACCGCCTAAGATTGCTCTAAATTGCCTGGCTGAAATGATAATTCCCTCTGCTAGGAGAGGGGCACTATCTCATTGGGAAGAAAAAATGATTTGGGCGAGGATTTGAAACGCTTCAGCTTCATTTAGACTAATCCCCCTAACCACCAAGATAAACCCAGTTTAGCAAACCCCTGCCCCATCCCTCCAGATGGGGCCTTGCACCGTACGTTGATCCAAGGAGGAAACACTTGTAAACTTTTGGCTGAGATACAGTATTAAAAACATCTGAGCTGGCAATTGAGAGTATCTTTCAAAAGATTGACCAAAAGCAGGACAAAACTTGAGATTTCCGAGTCATCCATTGCTTACACATCCTGCAAGGCAAAGACTTGAGCACGTGCCACCTCAGAGACGGATTTTTTTCTTGATATAGAGGATACGCTTATAATTCAGATGGGAAGTAAAATCCAACCAGTGCCACAAACAGCCACTAACTGTTAGGTGAAATGAGAGGGAAAATGGAGTTTCTGCTCCTAGAGCAGGGACCACAACTGTTGCCACCCTGAGATGGGATGCAGCCCTCAAAAGTAGTCCCTGGGAATGGTACAGAAACACCATCCTCATGCCGACGAGATATGGAAATTCAGCAAATTACTTCTAAGGACTTTATGGCTTCAGGACACTGAAAGGAAAAAAAAAAAAAAAGGAAAAAAGAAAATACACCTCATTTCACTTGCGTGCACTTTATGTGTTCCTATATACCATACACGCTTCATATTAGTGTGTGCATGTTATTATCTAGGGATACATCGGAAACTGCTACCAAGGTAACATGGATAGTAATAAACAGCAAGCAGGGGAAAAACACCACCAGGAAGACAATGCATTTCCTCAGGTTATATTTTCATTTCCCCTCCTATAACCTGTTCGGTTATTAACATAGCAAGTATTGGATTTGTATGATTTGACATCTTTTGCATTTTTTGAGAATTAAGATCAGAGTTTTCAATAGCTCTGCTAAAAGAAAAAAATTTCATTAATGACTGAGACAAAGTGCAACAAGATTTCTTACACAAGGGACTCTCCAGAGGAGACATATTTGTGTGAGTCAACAGCATATGTCACTCTCGGAAAATAACACATTTGAATGAGATTTTTTCTCTGCTGGTTTTATTTAATGAACAAACGGACCAAATCTTCAGTGCATCTTTTTGAAAGGATGCACGACAAGGCGCAGGTTAAGTTGGTTTTCAAACTTCACCGTGACAGGCAGAGAATTTTCCAATACCGGTATAGATCCGGGGAGAATGGCTGCACAGGGCAAACAAAAGGATTTATTTCCCTTTTTATGACAAGATGACAATTCAGGAGCCTAGCAAATCCTTAAAAAGAAGCCTCTAGTGGATGGATGCAAACAGAAATGAGCCCAGGCACCTCTGCTGCCGTTTTGCCGATCACATTTATATACCTAGCCCAGATCAGCAAAGGGAAAATTGAGCTCTTTCTGGGGGCCAGATGGACTCTTAGTCTCAGGCGTTGACAGTTTTCATTTCTTAACTGTTCTACAAACGAATGTGGAAGTTTAGGGATGAACTTCCATTTTTATACAGCGTACGAGAATAGCCTTTCTGGGTATACCTGTCTCATAAAAGAAGCCGCCGCTTGATCGTAGCCCCAGCTCAGCCAAAAAAAAGGCTGAGGACAGTAAAGACTTGCCAGGGAAGCACTTGGGAAGGACTGCCGCTTCCCAGCCTCTCTCTTACCTGCGTGCATCGAGTCAGGTCCCCTGGCTTTCACGGCAGCCTTTGGATTGCTGCGATTATTATTATTATTGTTATTCCCAAGACAGCACCAAAAGCTGATACAATAGGAGGGAGGTGAGGTGGGCTTTACTCTGCCTTGCCGAACACTAACATAATTACCCACGTCCTGACCGCACCGCGGTGCCTTTGTAACTGGAAGTGATTCACGAGTCCAAAGGAGCTCAACTGGAATTTAAATTCCCAGGGGAGGCCATGGGGCTGACAGAAAGGAGAGGAAAAAATAAAATAAAATCTCAAAATGGGTACATTTGATCTGAACGTCTCGGAGCGACAGATATTGAACTCTACAGCACTATATTTAGACTCACTTTTCAAAGGATAAATGCCCTTCAAATTCTCTTCATTAGGCCCCATTCTTCAGCAGTGGTTTATTCTGCTAGAAGTAAAACTGCCGTGCCTCAGAGAGGAGGTGGTGGCCCCTCTTCCCACGGTGGCACAGGGAGCTTGACGGTCCCCTCCTCACCTCAGAAACATTCCCACGAAGACGTGGTAGGGGAAGAGGCAACTTCTCAGCTCAGGGGCTGTGTATCAGCACACACGGGATGGAAAACCCCATCCAGTCGGAGACCAACCCCATGGCTGTGCCCATGCCAGGCCCTCACCACCCGGCAGGACCTGGGAGCCTGCTCCCCTGGGCATAGACACGTGGGTCAAAGCAGGGCAAATTACCTCAAAGCAGGGCAAATTACCTCTGAGGCGGCTGACTCCTCTGCAGCGATTAAACAGAGAATGTCCTTTTTAGATGACTAATTGTTAGACAAAATACATCCCACTCATGGCGCACTCCTCCTCGGCATCTCCAGCCCAAATTCAACATGCTGGGGGGAGCAAAAGGCATCGCTCTCTTTTGGCTACCTGTGAAAAGCCACCCGGTAGCGATCTAGGGATGGGTCTTCACTGCAGAGCCAAGCCAAGCTGCCTCTCGAGTCCCGTCCCCACAGCAAAACCGCTGAGCATCCACCTGGAGCCCGGTGGCCCCTTGGGGACACGGCGTAGGGGATCACTGCTGACGCAGCAGCTCAAGCCTTGCTCCAAATGCAGGTCAGCTCCTCCGAGCACACCTCGCTGCTTGCAAAACGCAAACACAAATGCCTCACCCCATGGGGTGGACCTGGCCCATGAAGAGCCCTGAGGGGGCATGATGAGACCCCGTGCTGCCACGGCTCTCAACACCCCGAATGCCGCACGGAGCGACTGCCTCCCAGCTGGAAGGTGCCCCACGCGAGCCTCTGTTACTGAAGTTTTTACCAAATCGCAGCCCAGAAAGTTGGTCAGCTGCGAGGAGTGCATCCAGTTTGAATGGGCCAGGCATGACCCAGAGGGGCAAACCCTGCGCACTGCGGACTCTCCTCCCAATGCTGCAGTAACACATTTCACAGAGAGCGATCCCCATGCTCTAAGACAGCTCAGATTTAAGAAGCCACATACTTCAAATGTCTCTGAAGAATACTAAAATGAGAACTCGGTCACACTGCACCGTGACTACTGTGAAGCACTAGTAAAGAGAAGCTAACATTTGTTTTCAATTACCCAGCGTATATTTGAAAGACTTAAAATTGTCCCCAAAGTGTTAAATAAATGGTTGTGTTTACTACGTGTTTGTGCATGGAAAATGAAAGTTATCTGACAACCATCTCCAAATACCAATATTTTACCAATATTGTACCAATGTCATTATATTGACATATAACGAGTCTCCCTGGGCTTCAAACCATGTTAAAAAGTAAAATTAGAAAGCAGAGGTATGCTAAACACTGCTCTTCGAGATGTAGAGTAAATGCAAATGATAAAACTAGTATTTTATTCCCACATCTCCATTTTGTTCATAGCAGATCACATTGCCATTTTAGTCCAACTTTCCAGACAAAATGACACAGAAAGCAGGAAAGTGTGTGCCAAATGCAGAATGACATCCATAAATTTATGAACTAACGAGACTGACATCCAATGCAATGCAAAGTGTTTGCCAATCAATAGCCATGAGCATCAATTCCCTGCGAACAGCATTCCTGTGCCGTCAGCCTCCCACCAGCAACAGGCAAGGCCATTTTCTGCTTAACTTTATGATCACTGTAATCTCCCCTAATCAATGCTATCGACAGGTCTGCGAGATCGAAATCCAGCAAGCGCAGCACTGAGGCAGCGGACGATGCAAAATGGATGTGCGGTAACAACAGCGCCTGGGGTACGCTGCGCTCTCGCAGTGTTGCTTAGCAATATCGCATGCCCATCCTTATGCTGCTGCCTACACCCAGGGAGGAGAGAGATTTCGACAGCAATCCAAATACTGACAAGGAGAAGCAGGAGGAATAACTGCATGCAAAATAAATAATAAGTGCTCTGCCTTTTCTATGCGGTTTACAAAAATTCGACTCCAAATTCTCTGTGGCATCACAAGAAGCAGGCAGACAGTGGATGGTGCTGGTTGATCAAGGCGATGTCTTGCTTTTCTCTGCTGGCATCCCAGTGACTTCACTGCAAAGCTTACTGTCCCCAGAAAGAGACCCAAAAAGCAGCCTGCACTGGGAATCGGAGAGCTTGGGCACATCCACAGTCGTTTGCAATCAATAACATACTTGTCTCTTTTTCTGTTGCAAAGTGTCAGCAGCGAGTAAACTTCTCCCCACTACCAGAAAGCTTTGCTGGGATCTCCGCTCAGGATGGATTAACAGCACCGGAGATCGATTCCAGTCACTGACAGCTGTGACAAATGAAAACCACTATATTTAAGGGCTGCAATGCCGTATGTCGGACATGATGGGCAGGGCTTTAGGGCAGTGCTCTGGGCTGCAAGAAGTGGCCCACGCTGTGCCTGTGAACGGGGCAGAGGCATCCGTGCTGCCTGAACCCTTCCTCCTGCAGAGATGCTGCTTACGCTTAGATAAAATGAGCTGTATGACCTGCAGTAATTGCCTCACACAGGAGAGACGGTGAACACCAGAGCAACAGCAAGTGAACGGGTTGTTTATTTTTTTGGTTAACTCTTCACATTAAGCCCTTCAATTAAAGATTTAATTCAGATTTATTAGACATGTATTAGCTGCTAAATTCCTGCTGATTCTTGCTAAAAGTGACCTGCAATGTGCATAACATAATCCTTCAGTTTCTGTATTGCTCCCAAACACCCCCAAACAAGGCCATGGGGAAAAAATACAGCTTCTCAGGCTCCTTTTCAGTATCTGGTGCAAACAGCAAGTGTCTGCTTGGTGACTTGCCCGGCGTGCTCAGTACTGGTATCTTCACCGCCCCAGGACCTGGAGATACCCAGCGGGGGCCCAAGTAAATGGTCAGCGATGGTACAACGGATTCAGCATCCCTCTCGAGCACATACGAGCGATGCCTCATAGTCAATGACTGAAAATCCCTCTGCATCAAACACTGTCAGAGCAGTTAGATCGTAAACTAATAACTGTCAATCTCCATTTGTTTGCAATGCTGCAAAGCGGGCTTTCATAATTCTCTTAGAGATATAAAAGAGGCGCTCTGATTTTCCTTTAAATGAACGCATGCAATAATGTTAGCTGCCAGTAAACCTCAAAGACAGTATTTATACAGCATCAGAAACATTTGCAAAGACAGGAAAGCAGTCTTTGGGCTGCAAGACCTTAGGCTCTACAACCCATATCCTGCAAACTTTTGTGCCTCTGCTTAAGCACGCTGCAGGATCTATGCCTATCAGTATCATGATCACCCCGACAAGGCCACACGCGTGCAGAGGAAGCTATGAGAATTTGACAGTGTATTATTCTATTTCTTAATGACTTTTTTTTTTTTTAATTAGAGGATAATATAATAGACCCAGAAACTAAAGTCTTCACCTTGTACATGAGAAGCACAGGACAAGTTGCACAGTAGAACTCTTTGAAGTCCTTCCCTGAGCAGAAGGCAAGACGGCAGTATTCATTTATTGCAGAGGATCACATTCTTCCAGACACTACGTGGGAAACTCTGTTCCTGCATTTCAGGCATCAAAACCTCCTGGAAAACAAATCTGGTTTGTGCCCGTGCGGTCCCAGACCTTCACATTCAGCAGCTGCTGGAGGTGGACAGGCAGAGGTGGTGCTGCTACATTAACAAGATATCTCAGAATAAATTCATAATAACTCCAGATGCCAGTAGATCTCCCACCCCTGTGGGTCCAAGAAAGACTGTCCTGGAGAGAGAGCAGTGACTAACACCAATTTGCTGGGTGGCTGCACCAACCTTGCAAAGGAAGCACTAAAACCAGCTGCATCTGCAGACTCCCAGTGCATTTTTATGTACCTCGATGACCTGAGCAGAACTTGCCAGTTCCACCATGCAAAGCCAAGCGAGTACTTCTTAAATCCCACCTGAATGTGGGCAGATTAACGATGGAGAAATGAAGAGGGAGAGCACTAGAGGGGAAAACCAATGCCCAGAGAGGTGGAGATATTCAACCCCAGATTATTTAACTGGCAAGAGAGGCCAGACAAGTAGCCAAGTCTATCAAGGCTTCATGCCTCTAGCCATATAGTGTATATATAATCCGAAATATTCACCACTGCTTTCATTGCTCGTCACACGAGGGTAATTCACTGTACCCAAGGGCCGGCACATAAAACAAGGTTGAGTCGAGCGGGATGACCAGCTCAGCCCTGCACCTCCCGTGTCAGCCCCAGGCTGCCGGGACAACTCCCAGGCAGGGGTGTGCGGTGTTGCACCATACGGAATGCAGGAGCCAAAGGCTCATCTCTGTTCCTGGCTCTGGCAGGGACCAAAGTCGCTGCACATCTCTGCCAGTTCCCTCTACCTGCGAAACTGGGATAACTGAGTTTAGGATCTTTTTCCTGCAGATTTTGCAGAGCGCTTTTTAAAAAGAACCAGGTGTGAAAAAGTGCCGGTAGAAAGTACCATTAAAAAAAAAAAACTCTAGGTGAAAACCTTACTAAACCTTACTAAACTTACTAAAACAGGATGCAGCCTTTCAGTACTCCAGCTCTGTAGTTTCTCTTCTCCCCTGAAGTTAAATTGAGGCAATTTTCATGAATACATTAAATTGGCATGAAAAACTAAGAACAAAGAACAGTTTGTTTCTGCTCTGGAAATTCTTCTCTCCTGGCCTCTTCAGATTTCTTGCCAGTATCCAGCATCTTTTTCACTTTCAATTTACCTTCAGTGTTATCACACATCCCCATTGAAAAGAAAAAACCATCAGTAATAATTCAGCCCTCATTTCAGGGTCACTTAAAGGAGATTTCAGCTGCCTATCATGATGCAGCTGAGGACTCCAGATTATTCATCTGTTGGTCCTGCAGGTACTGTTTTGATAAAACTAAAGTGCCCATCTAATGGGAGTGTTTCTAAGAAGGAGCTGGAGAGACTGGACAGGATGGTATAGAGGGTACAAAGTAAAATGAGATCATCGTAAGGGGGAAAAAAAAAAAAAACCAAGGAGGATCTGGAACCACCTCCTTTTAATGCAAGGCAGTATTCTACTATGCTGAAAGTACCAACTGGCTCCTTTCCCAGGTAAAACGCCGTTGCTTGAAAGAGAGAGTCAACTACAGCCTCAAGGAACCTCCCTGCCTAGGCAAAAAAGTTATTTCAGATGATGTATTGAACCCTTTCCATGATGAGAAAAAGAAAGGAGAAACCTGCCTGCGTGTTGAGCCAATACCTAGGAAATACAGGAAGATTCGGGTGCATTTTTCACCAGAGGCTGGCAAAGGCGAGACCATCACACCCTCTGCTCCAGGGTGCTCCAGCCCCACTGTGGAATAAAGCATCACGGACCAGCCCAATGCGCTCAGCGTTTGGCACGTGGACGATACAAAATACTTCAGAGGAACCTGCAAGGACTCCCCTCAACTTTTCTCTCTGAGAGATTTGCCTTTTTCATTTTCATCTCCCTCCCTAGCAGGGACCAGAGCCTCCTGGAAAGTCCTGTCCACACCGGGCAGCCCATCCAGAGCTACAAAGGTCTCTCTCTGGCCTCAGAGACTTCCTGGACTCCAAGGGAGGCAGCCAGGCTGTTGGCATTAACTAACCCCATGTCAGGTCTTCTCCAAGGGTTTGGTGAACCTACCCATGCACCCAGTGACCAAAATCCTGGTGTCAGAGGTGCGGGAGAGGAGTGCTACTGCCGTTGAATTAATCACAGCAGATGATGAGGGCTGTGAGCTTATCAGGGGATCCCAGGCAGATTTGATCTTCCATCACTGAACAAACACTCAGTTTTTGTTGAAGAGATGAGAAAGGCCTATTTTATCTGAGAGAGAGAAAAAAGAAGTCTATATATACACACGCGTATCTCTCTATAGTGTGCGTATGTATACATAGAATATACATATCCACACACACCCTTCCCAGCTTCCAAAGCAGCGGATGACAGCATGTTTTCATATAGTACATCTGAAGAAAAGGTCTTGTATCAGTGCTACAGCAGAAAAAATTTCATCTTGAAACTAAGGAAAAAAAAAATAGAAAAGAGAGCGAGCTCTCTGCTCCTTATCATGTCTGAGGAACTTAACTATAGTGATGAGCAAGATATAAAAACCTCAGAGCAAAGCGCTGTTCTGGAGACCACGATCTGCATAAAAACTCCTGCAAGCCCTTGTTAAATGTTCCTACCCTCCTACCCTATAGCCCATACCTCCAGGGTGCAATTTCAGGAGACAGAAAGATTTAATGCTGCCTTGGTTAAAATAACCCCCTGGATTCTCGCTGCAGAGACTGTCATGACAGCGTGTTCCTCTGGTTTATTATATTAATAAGCAGAGTCATTCAGCACTCAACATGATGTGGCTATTTGACTTGCACACAACTGTGCCCCCAAGCTGCCATAATACAGAGGCCCCCCCTCGCCCCTCCTTGCAAAAACACTTTGTTATTTTGGGGCAAAACATCCACAACTACTTACAAACACGGACGCACGTGCAGCAGATTGCCCCGAGCGTGCAGAGGCAGGGGCTGAATTCGCCCCCAGCCGCCTCCGCTTTCCCCCCACTCCCTGCCAAGCTCCTCAGGATGCCGGGGTTGCCCCCCGGCTCCGAGCCCTCCATCCCCTGTATCTCATCCCCGCACACCCAAGGAGCCCGTTGAACCTCTTCTCCTCTGATTAAACCCAAAAAAAGAGTAGAAAACAAAAGGCTATTAAAATAGTTAAAAAAAACCCAAAACCCTAACCCATGAACAAAGCTCTCCTTCCTTTCCTGGGCTGGAAAAACAGTGCTATCCTCCTTGTCCTTGCCTGAAATTGCATGAACTTCCCCTATTACCTCTAATTACTGCTCCCTACCTTGATTTCCCCAGCTGCGAACGGCACGTTATGTTTATGCACACCGGGCAGCACCGCTCACACGGCTTTCTGAAGATACCCCATGTGCAGCGCTGTTATTATCACTTTTTTCTGGGGTGTTTGGTTCAAGCACAAGCAGAAAGGAGACGGCGTCGCTGCTGCAAACACTGATGCCGTTATCCACATGTACTAAATGCAGAAGCAGAACCCCAGCTGATTTTTTGCTCCCCTTCCCATGCAGGCTTTTTATTTTTTCCTTAAGATGCAGCCTCAGTAATATGTTGTGTTGCAGAGGGTTTATACTGTGTAAATGATGGATATTGTTTATGTACTAATTATGTCAAACCCAGCTGTTTACCTTTGCTAGGACTGCAATTATTTTAACAGTAATTGTAAAAATAAATTGGGGAGAAAAAGAACAGGAACTTTCCAGTTTGGTTTTCAAAACTAGAGCACTGCCAAGCGTGATTTGACCTCAGACAAGTCACGTGTAGCCACTTATTTTAAAAATCAGCGGAGCTTGTCCATGCATGGAAAACAGACTGCTCTGTAGGGTTCTGGGCAAAAATGGGTCCCAAAAGGTTCAGAATTCAGCCCAGCCACATCTTCCTCATTTATCACCACCTGCTTTAGCTGCCACAGCACCCAGATCTTCCCAGCACCCCAACAACCACGTAATGCTGATGCCAAACACGCAGAATAAGGTCAAACAGCCCAGAAGACAGGCACATTGACCGTCACCTCTCCTCTTTCCAACAGGTTCACTCTCCTTCATACAAAAATACTGGTATGGACCAAATATTTTTGAAGGTACCCGTTTTGCAGCTGGAGCAACCGTTCCCCAGCCCTCCATGCAGTTCCCTGCTCCTCCTCCCCCTGGATCGCAGGCAGATGCCAAGCCATGGAAGTTATTCTTTCATTTACAGCATCTGGTTCCTTGGCAGACTCCTCGGGCAATTATGTTCATAGCTTTAAAGCTGTCTCTAGCTCTGCTTCATGGGTTTGCTGCTCTTGGCTTGTAGCAGTCTCTTCTCATCTTCCCTGTCCGTCATTTTGGCTGAATGTTGCTCTTAAAATATGGGAATTAGACCACTCACATCTCCCTCTAATTAGGAGCAAAAATAAATAATACCTCATGTTGTTCTTTAAACACAAGCACTAGTTTTACTTTCACAGCTGTATTCAGGAGGCCCTGGGCACTCTCTTGGTCTTGAAGCACCACGTACTTGGAGTCATTTGCAACCACTGAGACAGCCTGGACAATTATATCTCCATACAAACACAATTTTTAATTTTTTTTTTTTGGGGGTGGTGGTGGTGGTTGCATTTTTGCCTGCATGCCTCCTCTCACCAACAGCACTCAGAATCACTTTTTTTCCCTGCAGACAAAAAGGCAGAGAAACATCTACCTGGCACCTTGGAAATCCCTACCTGAAAGGTGGCTGAGTGAATGGGCTCTCTCCCAAGGAAGGTTATAGCCTTGCCTTAAAAATAAGGTGGAGGAGGGGAATCCATGAGCCCCAAAGGTCCCCCCAACACCACGTTTAGGATTCTGCATTTCCTGCCAGTGAAAGGCTGTAGATAAAAAGTGAGGGACAACACAGGTCCTGTCCCTCATCACGAGCCTGAAGCAACCACCTCCTGGGATAAGAGGGTAAGCTGATGCTCAATCCAGTTTTTCTGATTAAAGCTGCCAATAACTAACAGAGATCCACACACCTGCTCGAGGACCTGCAGCTCATTTTGGATGAGCTGAGGCAAGGCCACCACGGGGTGACAACCTCCAGACACCACTGACTGGCACAGGGTTCCCATTAGTGACCCCTGAGCAAGCACCAGATGATACTTTTCAAAAAAAAATCCCAAACCACACAATCCCAAGGGCACAGAGTCACCACCCTGGGGGCTCAGAACTTAGTAGCAGCAGAATAAATTTGGTGGAGAGCCAGCTTGTAAAGAGGCATTTAAAACCAACCAACTTCATACATTATCATCATGGGATACTTCACGGAATGAGCACTTTTGCCAGCTCCATGTCTTACCAACAGAAACAAGCTGCAAACCATTCCGGAAACCCACCATGGCAGCTCCTGACCTCCCAAAATGCTCTCTCGGAGGAGGAAGCGACAGCCTGGCTATTCATCATTGCTTCCTACCATCACTGGCTCAACGCCCGGAGAAGAATTAATTGGCCCTGCTTGCAAGAGCATATGTCCAACTGGACGGTGCTTCTCCATCTTGGGAGAAACCACGAGCCCTCATCCAAACCTCCCAGGACCACCAGGAATCTCCAAACCTGGGGAACATATGGCTACAGCCAACAGCCATGATGGAAAAACCCGTCAAGTGACCCTTTTCCTTTGCTTTTAGCCCAGACACATCTTAAACCTTCTCTGCCTCTGTGCAAACGCAGAGACCCCAGCGTCAAGAACAGAGGGACGCGCATTGACCACAGGACAGACCAACATGAGTGGTGCAGCCATGGCATTAGCAAGGACCATAGCAGGCGTACTGCACTAGCATCCAATTAGCAGCCCTGTTGATTTAACGGAGCCATTGGCTTGAGTAATTGATGCTTGTGATGGGCAGGTCAGAGGAGGAGGGATGCTCTCCTCCACTGGGCAGGGGGCAAGCTGGATGCTCTATCAATCCCCATTCCCGGCATCCAAAGGCCCCATCTGGAGTATGGAGCAAACAGAGTGAACGCGGTGCTTCCTCAGCACAACGGGTGCCGCAGGGCTCCAATTTCTGCTGGCCTTAGTGCTAACCCCCCGTCTACCCTCTCTGCTGCAGAGGTGCCCGGAGCCCCGCTGCAGGGCTCATGGAAAGCATTCGTCCTGGGCAGGTGGGGACTTGGGGCACATTTATCCTTTTCGAAGGAATAAGCCCATAAAGAGAAAAGTACAACAGTTCTCTGAGCGTTTAAACACATTTCCATAACTGTGCAATGATTCCCAGGCAGCAGCCTTCATTAAGCTGGAGTTGAGGCTGAGAGCCCCAATTAGAAGCAGAAAAAAAAAAAAAAAAGAGGAATGAAACCACTGCGGTTATCCCCAAACAAGGATTACAGGCCCTGCCTAATCTTTTATGCCTGACTTTGCTGGAAACGATGGCAGGTTAACGCTCTGGGAAGGTGGAGTCCACAGTATTTGGGATGGGCAGCCAGCTCGGTCCCCCCATGCAGCTGCTGCAGACCCGGGCCGGCTGGCTGCACAGCGCCCTTTGGCTGCCAGGGGAGGAGAGATGTAAAACACAGCAGTTCATCCTCACGTCCACTGCCATAAAAGTGAGGAAAGAAAAGAAAAAGAGAAACCCTGGCAAAGCACCGGTGGACACCTCCCTCCGTTCATCAACTCCCAGGGGCAGCTGGAGGAGGAACGCGCAGCCATGAGCTCCTGCCCAGCAGGTCTCAGCCGCCGCTCACACCCATTTTAGAAGATGCTTGAGCTATTCTAATCACATGGCAAATGAAAATTACTTTTTTTCCATTCATTCTGTATTTTGGCAAATATTTTAGCTTTATGCTACGCAAAACAGTTCTACCAGCGGACCGTGGTGGCATGGCCCTGCTGCGTCCCCGCTGTTCAGCTCCCATCGTGGGAACTGCTTTGTAATGTAGTAAAATTATTTATCCAGTTTCCCTTCCCACAACCTGCTCAGCCTCCGTATAAACTTTGGCAAGTTTAGCCTCAGACTGGCAGCAAAGACGCTCACCAGTGCAAAAGACAAACCAACAGAAAAGATCAAATCATCTATTTAAAGCATGTTAGGGATTTTTTTTGTTCTTTTTTCTATTTTTCTTTTTTTTAAGAGCCATGAGCAATTATTTTTGAGCACAGAGATCTTAACTATTCATTTATCCTGAAAATAAAAGTGGGAGAAGGGGAAATGATTTCTTTTTCATTATTTGTCACCCTGCCAGTACTGAAACAAAGTCAGAGGACTGCCAGAAGATCTCCTTTGATCCAAGTAAGTATTCTCATAAACATTTCAAATCTACAGGGAGAAAACCCAAAACCCCAGTCAAATCTTTCCCACCATGATTCTAAAGATAAATATATAAACAGCAAAAGACACCATCTTCCTCTGCATATAAGACTTTGCCATTCAAGCTGGGCACAAAAGCTTTTTAAAAAAGATGCTGTCAGGGGGGATCCAGAACTGGACCAGAAAAAGCCAAGCTTGAAGATTCACATCACCGGCCCAACATCATCACTCACAGTGAGTTAGAAACATTTAAAAAAAAAAAAAATATATATATATATACAAAAGATTCTACATCAGGAACCAATTTACTTTTGCTGCTCCACAGAGCAATCATGCCCCAGGACCTGCAGCTAAATGGCTGGAGCTCACGTAACTGGAACAGCAAAGGAAGCAGCGGAAAACTTTAATGGCTTATGAAATTCAATTGAAATTGATGGTTGGAAAAGTGAAACATTTAACACCCTACCAATTTAACATCGGCGCACGCACGTGCACATATGCACAGACACGTACACAGACCAAAAAAGATGGGAGCTCATTTTCCGCTCGCTTACGTGTCCGCGACCCCCACAGCGCTGTAGGGAAGGAGACGGCACCCTCATACAGTAACTTAAACAATATATAAATATTTTAACACCTCCAGACCTTTTTCCACTGGAGCCTTTAATATAAAATCCATCTTTTGTGAAAATGGCAATACGTTATTACGATCTGCCCCGTCCACTTCTCTGAAAGATCAGAAGCCACGTTCTGCATTTCCTCTTCAGCTGGAGCAGGAACTCATAAACCATCCCTGCTATTTGAAAAGACTTTGAATAAACTGTTTGCAGCCGATGTACTTCTCCAACACAGATCTTTTTTTGTTATGAAGCCTGTCTCAGATGAACAATAGAAAAATATTGTTGACAGGGGTGTACTTTTCCATCAATTCAAAAATATCATTTTGCAGAATATTTTCAGAGCTCAGCAGGAGGTGGAAAGAAAGACAATATTATGACTACATAAGAAAGAAAAAAATAATTCATCATAATTAGCTTATAGGAGCTTTCTTGCTGGTTTTGGCTTGCTTAAATGCGATTCTTTACTAGGTAGAGCCCCGATCTGACTTAGAAAGCCTTCAGGCAAAATTCATGTTAATCAAAGATTAACCTGGGTAAAACATTCAGAATTTCACCAAAACAGTTTCAAACGATGCTTATATTCACAAGGTATCAACAAGAACCAGTGGTAACCTTAACATTATTACTTTTAAATGTTCCCAGGTGGACGGTCAGTCGGGTGCGTTGGGATGCATCACCCCGACTCAGGTGCAAGGAAGGAATTGTCGGGTCCTGGCAAGCATCAGCCCTATCCTTTATCAAGTGACTGGAGGCACATGGGCACTGCTGCCTTCCAGGACTGGAACACCAGTAGCCACCGCACCGGAGCGTCCATCACGCCACAACCGTCATGCCCCGGGAGCAGGCTGGGTACAGTGTTCACGTGGGCACCACACACAACTGCAGCGTAATCCAGCTCGCTCCGGTGTGCTGTACCAGTTGATTCATGGGGAGGCTTTGATGTGCAAATTAATCATTATAACTTTTAATTGAGCTAATGTAAGCATCATATGTTGCTAATTACACAATGCGGGGGGGGGGGAGGGAAAATTGCAAATG
>VYXH01007725.1:841108-906752 GCA_013397275.1 Burhinus bistriatus | reverse complement strand
GGGGGAAGGGGACCGGGGCAGGTGCAAAGGTGGGCCCTGGGGTTTGCACAGGGCATCCAAAAAGGTGTTCCCAAAGGGATGTGAGAAGAGCCCTGCGAAGGGGTGTGCGGGGGGGGCATCCCGAGGGGGTGCGACGGGATGCAGCGGGAGGTTGCCCAGGGCACCCACGGGAGCAGAGGGGTGTGCACGGGGTGACAGACACAGGTGAGCTGCCTTCCCCTACCCCCGGCACAGGTTGCGTTAAGTAACGCTTTAATTACGAAGCCAAGTGCTGCCCCTCTTCTGTAGACCTTGAATCCAGAAATAACCCACAGCTGGAACCAGTACTTCACCGCAAATAAACTCAGCCCTTTAAGAGCTGGGAGTTGTTACTGTGATTGCAATAAAAACAGCAAGGTAGGAAAAGAAAAAGAGAGGAAAAACTAAAAAACCATCCCCTTGGGTTCTTCTGCAGTTTTGCAAACATGTCTCTGAGTTTGATTTTTTTTTCCCTCCCTGCATAAACAAGCTTTTATGTAGTACTTGCTGTAATCTTGTTTGTCTCCATAACCACTCCTATGAATGTCATAAAAAATTTAAGTCTAATATTTTACCACTCCACACAAACAGAAACGTGAATAAATGCTTATCTCCCTTGGAGGGAAATGGGTGGTGGCATGGGAGTCAGGCACACAGAAATCAGACACAGGCTGGAGGAGTTTGGCCCACCACGCGGGTGGGGAAAAAAAAGCCCAAGAGAATTCAAAGATTTCGTTTCCTCACAGAAGGTAAAACTAAGAAAAAAATTTTAAAAAAGCTAGAGTAATGAAGATGGTCTTGCTGTCTGCTCTTGGTACTTGATATAATAAAATAGAACATGAACATTTAGCTGCTAGCAGAAACTTGGTGATCCAAAAGAAGTTAATTAGCTACTTTAGACATCCCTGTTTCTTTCTGGGGAGGAACCACGGGGTTTGCAGCGGGCGGGCAGGTGGAGGCACACGCGCTGCCCCTGCCCTCGGTGGGTTGCTGTGAGCCCACGTCCAGCGCACCGGCGGGCACGGGTCCTGCCGCCTGCGGGCGTCTGCCTGCAACCTCTTCGCTTTGTCTAAAAATGCAGAGCCGGAGAAATGCCAGGCGAGTGCTGGGGTGTTCCGGGCAGCTGCCCGCAGGCTCAGCGCTGTTCAGCGCCGCTGGGCAGGCTCGCGCCACCGCGAAAGGGGCGTGCGAAGGGGCGTGCGAAGGCAAAGGGCATCCCACGGGCCGCGCATGGCAGGCTGCAAAGGGCATCCAGAAGCCGCCTCGTGAGCTTTGCCCCCCAGCTTGGTTGCGTTCCCGGGGGCAGCGGGGCAGGGAGGGGGGCGCAGGCGGCCAGGCCCGTGTGCGGGGCGCGGGGCGGTACGAGGCTCTCCTTTGCGGCTCAAAACCAGAGACGACCCCCCCGCTGGGGAACCCTGGACCAGCGCCTTCTCCCGTCCCCCTCGTCTCGCCTGCGAGTCCTGCACGCAGCCGAGGGCCTCGACCACAACCTCGCTTTTACGGCAGCGCTGGAAAGCGTTTAGACTTTATTCCAGCATTGCTACGCATTTTTAAGTGGGATTTTATAACCAACGTTCGAAAGAAAATCCAAAGTGAGAAGTTTTGCAGGCTGAAAAAGTGCTGACAAGGAACCGATCCTGCCCACGTAGACCCAGGTGCATTGGCCAAGAGGCGCTGAGCCCCGATCCTGTCAGCTGCGGTTAGGACTAGTCTGGTTAATACCTTTCCAAACTCGTGCTTAAGATGAATATCAAAGCTGTACTGCTTCACCATGTGCCTCTCTGAGCCAAATAAAGCAGGAAGATCTTCTCCCTCCTCTACAAAGTGCTTTAATGCTTTTATTGTCTTTTAATGAAGGCTAATGTCATTCAGGTAACAAGGAAGTGGAAACAAGCGTTAGGTGATGTCTACAGATCAAGGTGGTTGCTCTGGCATTGCCCTCTCTCCTCTTCCTGCGGGTTAGCTTGTTTGTGTCGCAACAAACAAACCATAACAAAATAAAATACGAACAATAATAAACTTTTCTGAAGGTTTGGTCACTGTACACTAGGGACCGTGTACGCATAACCAGGTGAAAACAGAAGTTAGCCGGGAGAAAGGGCGTCAGCGTTGGAGATTTTCCAGCAGAGCAGCACCTCGCGGGATGAGCCCGTGGCAGAGGAGTTTCCCCGTCACGGGGCTGCTGCGGGCGTTTCGGAGCGGGGGAGTGAACCCCCCGGAGAATCCAGCCGATCCCCAACGATAAGGGCAACCAGGATTTATTTCCCTCGCTGAGTTTAAAAGAGGAGGTGTGAGAAAACAGAAGGCGATTATTGGGGAATACAAAAAGCGTCCGGAAGAATTGCAGATGAATCAACAAAATCGACAGTTACAGCTGATGAAGCGCAGCTTCCTCGTCAAAGCAACAGGATAATAAATGCTCGTTGACTGAGTCTGCACAATCCATCGGAGCTTCTGGTTTCTGTATCAGCCGCTGAGCCGTTTCCAAGCTCCGTAGCTGGCTTACAGCGTGGCTTGTCTTTTCCTATCGTCTTCTGGTGCGAGAGCAGCAAAAGCCAAGTGAGGAGATGCTGCCGAGACAGCCCAGAGCCTGTTGGTGCCGTAATCTGGGTCTCCCATATGCGATCCTCAAAATAATTCTTTTCCCAAAGGAGATTTTCTTTCAAGTTATTCCGGTAGGATGTTGCTATACTTTCTTTGTGCCAGCGTGATTTTGCACGCAGAGGTAACCTGGGTTATGAAAGACTTGTGAGACTTTGCAGCGTTACGGAAAGCTGTTGGTTTTTGACACCACTCAAATGTCAAAAGACTGAAGGTTTCGGGAGCGCCCTTAGGTAAACAGTAAGGACGCGAATTTTAAAGATATCTTAGCATATTAGGAGGCAAAAACCCATCTGGGAGATAAGGAGAGGTAAGGATGGAGGCCAGATCCTGAGCTGTGTTTAGACACTTATTTCCTGGAGGGAACAGGGAGTCCCCGGGGCTCTGTACGACACGCAGCGGATTGCAGAAATGCCACTGCTTGTGCTAAATTTGACTCACGTGGTCACCACACACTCAAAGCAGGTTGACAAAGAAACCCCTCGCTGGGAAGGCCGGGGGTCCCTCCCTCTCAGTGCCAGGCAGCGGGACCTCTCCATCCTCGTAGAACCATAGAATGGTTTGGGTTGGAAGGGGCCATAAAGACCATCTAGTTCCAACCCCCTGCCATGGGCAGGGACACCTTCCACCAGACCAGGTTGCTCCAAGCCCCGTCCAGCCTGGCCTTGAACACCTCCAGGGATGGGGCATCCACAGCTTCTCTGGGCAGCCTGGGCCAGGGTCTCACCACCCTCACAGTAACGAATTTTGTCTGGTCCGAACAGCCGGCACAGCGGTGCTGCCACCCCGCTGGGGTGAAACCCTTGGGTGACACCTGCTCCACGCTGGAGAGCCCGGCCAGCGAGTCTTCGCTCCTGCCGCTCTCCGCAGCTGGAGTGAGAGCAGGGGAGGGAGGATCTGCAGCAAAGGATCTGCAACATTACCAGCAGAATCGGAGCGGTATCTGATAAGGGGGGGCAGGAGCTGAGTATTTTCTTATCCCAGCTTTTCCTCCACCAATGTTTAATAAAGGTGGGAAAGAATTACATTTAATTACCCTTTGAGGTGTGTTATAGTATCTGAAAGCTCCCCATAGTTTGTATCACTTCGTGCCTTTGTGGCTGAGCTCATTAGATCAGCATTTATAATAAAAGTCTGCCAGAACTAAAACCAGTTAGGTGGTTCCAAAAAAAAATTAACCTCAACCCCGATTTATCCTAAAACTGCTGTTTTGGGGATCACTAAAGCAGCTTGAGATTCCAGGTCAAACTCTGCAAAGGATTTTGGCTGGGGGAAGAAAATGTTAACCTCTAAATATTTTCTGTGCTTTTGAATGGAAATATTTTGATTTTTGGAAATCGACCTTAGTTATTTATTTAGTTTAAGGACAAAGGAGGAGATAATAGGAAAGCAAACCACTTTCTTCCCAGCTGGGCAAGTCATGACCTGCGGTGCACCGTGAGATCAGAGGGGCTGCGTTCGCCAAGGCATCAGATGCCTCTAAAACAAGGAAAACTGTGAGCAGCTCTGGAAAAAGGCAATAAAACCAGGTCCCGTCTGCGGCGCAGGGAGCGTCGGCACCACGACCTGCGGTAAGATTTCCTGGCAGCCAAAGAACCCGGCTCCATGGCTGTCTCCAGGGGACTGCCCTGACCGACAGGGCAAGATTGGGAAGAAACTGCTATTTTAGCTGGTGGATCTGCCGCTACTGAAAGCCACCGGCCACTGCCCGAGGGGTGAGAAGAGGCTCTGACGTGACTGAGATGGAAGCTGCTCCTGTTTTAGCATCTCCTCCTCTGAGTGATCAGAGCTTGCAGTCAAATGAGGGCACCTTGTCCTGTAGCTCATACGGGGCTTCAGATTTAACTCTGGGATAGAAACCTCAGCAAGGAGGAGAAGCAAAAGTCAGTCCCCATGGATGTCCCCATGGCCCTGCGGACATCACAGCGAGTGGTGCGGCACACTGGGGCTCCGGCACCCCGCGAGAGCCCAGCGCCGCGTTACTCAGTGCAGGGATCCCGGGTGGAAACATGCAATGCCGCCACCAGTCTGCTCAACCTCGGCCGTTATTCAGCACCAACTGGAAGCTGCAAATCAGTCAGCCAGTTTCCTTGCAGGAAGCCACCCGAGTGCTGCGTGCAGAGAGCAGCTAGCCAGAAACTCTGCCAGGGGTGCCATCTGGCCCCCTTAGAAAGCCTGGTTCATTTAGAGCATCATTAAAGCATGCTGTCCCATCAAACCACGTCTGCCGACTGCTTGCTTGCAAGTTGCAAGAAAGAGTGTTAGCTCCAGGTCAGAGAAAGCCCAGATTTTGCAAAAATATAATTGCATCCATTTTGCAATGTTGGAAAACACCGGGGTAATGAATCCGCCGTCCGTAGGACTGAGGCTGGTACGTGGCTGGTGGCTGCTGGTATGGAAGCTACTGCCAGCAGCCCGGCCGTGGGATGCCCTGTGCCTGCTCCGTAGGTTGTTGTACTCTACCTGGGGCAGATGAGCAGAGAAAGCATCGCAGTCCCCGTTTTACAGGTGGGGATGCGCATCGGCACTGCTCTGTAGGGCTACTTTGAAGAAATCCAAGCCCCACGAGCTATTCTTCTCCCTCTATAGGAACTTCACCACCCTGCAACACAGCTTGCGCCGCGGCACCCCTGCCACACGAAATGGGGTCCTCTAGGGACGTCCCCTCTCTGGTCCCCGGCATCGGCCACAGGGGAGGAGAAGGAGCCGCCGTTGACCTGGCAGCGTGGGGCCAGCGTGAGTCACGGAGGTAAGTGATTCACCCAGCATCACGCAGGGAACTGGTGAGCAAGGCAGGAACTGAATCAGGGGTGGGGTTGGTTGGTTTTTTTTTTTGCTTTTAATCATCTCTTCTCTCTCATTATCCTTAAAGCCTCTTCCCAGAGGTGGAGGGGGCTTTGCTCGCCAGAAGGGAGCAGGTTAATCACTCCCAGGAGGAAAAGCACAGAGCGGCGGGAATTGTGGTGCCCCGCTGCAGCCGAGCACCTGCAGAGACTAAAAGGTGATGAATTGCCGTAATTTCTGCTCCCTCCTTTACCTGCGTTTAATTAAATTGGTTTAAGACAGGTCTGAGCGGGAGACTGGCTGATTCCTCTCTGAGTAATTTAAAACACCTGTAGCGGGGGTGGGGGGAGGTGGAGTGGGGGATGCTCGGCAAAACCCCTGTGCATGTGCCAGGTTGAAACCAGCTGTGAGCGGCCAGCCGAGACCCCCCCACCCCGACCAGCAACACCAGCGACCCCAGCTCTGCACCACCAGCATGAGCCACCCGCAAAGGAGCCGGGGCTTGGGCACCTGGTCCTCAGCCCCATCGCGATGGCTCCTCTCCCCCTCTGGTCGAGGAAGCCCCAGAGAGGGCGAAGGCAGGATCAGACCCAGAGACATGGTGTATTTATTTATGGCAAGGAAGGGGCTTTGCTCCTGCGGCTCTGCGAGCTCGGAGGGCTGGGGAGGGAGCGCAGGAGGGTTTCCAGCGCGGCCAAGGCTGTGCCGGGGGGAGCAGGACCGTGGTTGACCACACACCGCAGGTAGCGGGGAGCACAAAAGGGCTGGGGGACGCGTGTTCATCCTCCCCAGGGCTCCAGCCAGGGAGGCTCAAAGGGTGAAACCCCCCACCTCCACTAAGCCAAGCTCACACGAGCCTGGGAGCTGCTCAGCCCTGGGGAAAAACAGAAGAAAAACGCTAAAAAAAAATATAAAGAGAAGGAGAGCGTGCGCTGCGTGCAGGCGTTGTGCTTCTCCCCAGCAGCCTGGGGCTCTCGCAAACCGGTGCGGCTGCAGAGGGTTGTAGTGCTGCCCTCGGGCCAGGCTGCACTACCCCAGCTCACACCCCATCCTGCCTAAAATGCCAAAAACTGTCCCCCACCGCTGCACCTGATGCCCGGAGACACGGCTGTGCAAGGACAGGCTTGCACAGAAACCTCCTGCTGCTGAAGGATTTTGCCCAGTTGCTGTTGCTAGACTGGGACCAGCTTGGCACGAAGCCCACAGCAACTTCCAGCACTTGCTCGACAAAAGGACCAAATTTGTATTTGGATGCTGCGAGTGCAGCAGGAGGAGTCTCAGCGAGCCGGTGTGACACACCAGGGTGGGAAGGAAGAAAAATGAAGTGGAAGGAGTTAATCTCAGAGGACACCAGATGCTCCATCCCTGATCTCTGCCCTCTAGGAAGGCGTTTTTCAAGGCACTGACACAATTCCCCAGAAAAGCAGCGCTGGGTTTTGGGTGCCAAGGTCAGAGGAAGGGTCAGGTTAGGGGAAAGGCCTAATCCGGTTCCCATTTCCATCAGCAGAAGCTTCACCACAGACCTCAGGAGAAGCAGGGCTGGGACCCACCTCTGTACTTCAGACCTCAGGGGCGATGGAAGTGCAAATCTTTGAAGAGAGCAAACTTCCATTACATCCTTGTTAGGGGCAAATTGTTATCCCGACTGCAAAGCGCTGCGTGTGCCGGCTCGACACGCAGGTGCTGGACGTGGCTCCCTCCATCGGGCGCGCAGTCGGCGGCACAGCGTGTGCTGGCAGCAATTTGCAATACGCTCCTTCAGGCGGTACACGCTTTCCTAAGCATGTGATCTACTTCTCGCAAGCCAACTTAATATCTTTAGGAAAACAACAGGAGCCCGAGGCCTCTTGGAAATTCATATCATAAAGCGTCCTTTGATTATTCTTCCTATTTTTCCTAATAGCCAGTCATACAAAAACATTCTTTAAGGCAATAATTGTGTATGAAGAAAATCAGCCGTATGCCACATAGATGCTGTTATTTGCGTAATTATGAGGAACTTGATTTTACCTCTTAGCTTTGTCAAAATAAAGAGAAAAGACCTCATACCGTGTTTCGGTTGCATCATCATTTTCTGATGTCTTTGAACTGATTAAAACACCCAGCCCTGCACCTGTGGTGAACCCAGCACCTGTGGCTGGTCCATCAGCTGGCTTTCACGTGCCGCTTGGGACAGCGGCCAGGTTGCAAAGACAAGCCCCAATTCTGCCCTTTCTGAGAAACCTTCTACTCTCCTCCCAAAAGCCACCAAACCCCAGAGCTCAGGGACATCTCAGCTCTCCTGCTCAGAGCCGTGCTGCTGGGAAGCATTACGCAGAGGAGATCTGCATTAATATTTTGGGGTCTGTCCACACCCGCAAAGGCAGCGTGGACCTGAGTGGAGACGCTTGGGCTGGTGCCATTCAGGCTTCCACCGGACTCAGCCTGGGCACCCACCCCTGCTTTGGGTTGTCCCTGCAAAGCAAAGTAGTGATGCTTAAGAGCAGGGGGGGAACATCGCACCCCGCTGCAGGGCACGGGGCAGACGCTGTGGGCATGGGGACAGGAGGACCACTGCCATGCCTGGAGGAGCTGCCTAGGGAGGAGGAGGAGGAGGATGAGGAGCTCGGTCCCTGCCAGGTACCACGTGCAATTGCGGTCAGCCGATGCTCCCGTGGTTGCTCAAGCATTCAAGGCTTGGTGTTCCACGGAAAAGAAAACCAACCCAAAAAATCGAGCGTTTTCCATGGAGGTCACAGCTGGGAAAGTTCTCAGGTAACTCTGTCACCAAAGAGTTGCTAAAAACAGGAGTCACAGAAAGCTACGTGCCTGCCGGCTCATTAAAATAGTCTTTGTGCTCCAGAAATGCATATAAAAGGCACACACAGGACCTGTCATTCTTACAGATATCTTCTCTTATGTTTGCTCATTCTCAGCTAAACCAAGAAATGCCTGAAGCCCTCAAAGGGGCTGTTTCAAAGGCAGCCTGGAGACAGAAAGGGAGCAGGCCGGCGCCTGGCAAGCCTGGCTAATCAAGGGAGGGGGATCTGCCTGGTTTCCTCCCTCCAGCTCGTGCTTGGGCTTTGAAGACCTGTCATCTGTGACGCTGCTTCGCTGCAACATTTATACTGAGAAATTTTTGCCTAGAATATATTTCCTTTTTCTTCTTTTCTTTTTTTAAAACCCAGTCCGCCCACCATTCCCCTCGCAGCACAGCTCTGGGGTCTCCGAGCAGGAACATTCCAGAGCCTTCAATAAACGGTAGGGGAGGTGGCCCCAGTGACAGGACCACATCCCCTCCCCCCCCGGCCATCATCTCTATAAACAAAGGGATTTTTCCACAGCACCCATGCCAAGCAGGTTGAACATCAGAATCTTTAGAAATTCAGGTCTCTCTAATGAAAAGGAGAGACTTTTACCCCCAGGAGCACTACAAAAATTAATGGGTATTATGACCGTAACTACTTGAATCAAATGCAAAGCCATGTGTCACGCAGCCCTTTTACAATTTTAGCAGCTTACTACAAGCCTGTTTACATCGGTCCCTGCCTGATTTAAACCCAGCAGGAATAAAACTAATACAAAGGGAGCAAAGTGAATTAGGAGCAGAGATGCTCTTAACACGACTTGTCCGAGTGCAGCCCTCTCCTGGCACCGGGCAGGTGGGTCCTGCTGGTGTTGGGAGGGTCAAAGCCCAGCAGGTACCGGGGGAGGCTCAAAAGCACAAGCCCAGACACGTCCCAGTCCCAGGACCTGTTCCTTTGTGCCTGGTGTCACCTGTACCTTGCAGGCAGGGGACATCCCATCACACAGCCGAGGTGTCCCTGCATCCCTCCAGCCAGCAAAGCCCCTCGGGCTCTCCCGGCTGCACCACAGGGTCAGGTCGGGGCACAGAGAGCGGAGTGAAAAATGCCATCAGGATGCGCTTGAAGTAAAAAGCACGTTTCTGCAGCAGCCCCAGATGCCGACGCTAACTCCGGGTGCGTTCATTAAGCCTAACAATGCCTTTGGATGATGTTTGAAGAGCTGATGTAGCCGCCTGTGGCGCGAAAGGCAGAGGTGTGAATTTTCTCCCGTTCTGCGCCGTCGGCATCTTTAATCTCAACCCGCTCAGCGAGCTGAGCGCTGACACCGGCCGCGTCCCGGCTGGCAAACACGACTAATTAGAGACGCAACAAAGGGGGTTTGTAGAGCAAAAAGCATCTGCGGGTGCACTGTCTGCCGTGGGGGATTTGTCCTTCAGACAGGACAAGTCACTCCTTTCCCCCTTCCTACGTGGAACAAGGTCCCTAGCTGAAATTTTAAGAGATTGCGTTTATAGATCACCAAACTCATCTGTCCATCGGGGACGGGTTTGGTAGACAACGTTTTGCAGGGAAGAAGCACGGATTTGGGCTGGCACACAGCTTCATCGCCCCATTGTGCTTGCCATTGCAGCGGTGTTTTATGAATTACTTACAGGTAGTTGTAGTCTCTGGGCTGGTCTAATATTTTATCCTGTTTTCATCGCTCAGATGCAGGACAAGATCCCAGAGAAATCGAAGTCCAGGGCTGAGTCCTGTTTGATGCCACCACTGGAGTTTGCTAAGGAGCCGTGACGGTGCTGCTCATCCTTGCGATACAGATGCGGTGCGCATGATGCGCAGGAGGAATTATTCATACCAAACCATTCCTCCTGCCCATATTAGCTTCTGGGAGAGGTTGCAGCAAATCCACTGGACCATACGAGCCAAGAGCTTCTGCTAAGCAGCTACTTAACAGAAACAAATCCGAGAGCTGTGTGGCAAAGGGGAAATCAGGCAAAAAAGAATGTTCAGGATTATCCAAAAATCACAGCAAAACCAGCTGCTGTGCAGGGCTGAATGCGTCCAAAACCTTCCTCCTACCACAGCAGCCCAAACTGAAGTGCCTGGCTACCCAAAGGCTCCCAACACCCTTCCCCAAAGGGGGACAGCTCGGCTCTCCCTGGGCTTTCCCCTCTGCCAGTAGCACGGTTTTACCTTTCAGCTTTCATCAGGGCACGGCACCGGTGTGGTTATCCCTCGGAGTGCCGGCCAAGTTGGGTCTAGATGGTCTTTCAAGGTCCCTTCCACCCCAAACCACTCTATGATTGTATAATGTGGGTTGCCGCTGCAAAGCCCGCAGAAATTGGAATTTGAAATCCTTTTTTCATGGAGTTTTCCCCAGCAGCCTCTCTGGGCTAACACCACCTTGGCCTCATTTATGGCTCCAATGTTGAGGCAGCAGCTCTGGGGGGCTGGCGGCGAAGCCTCTGCAGGTCATCCTGGGACCAGAAGAGCTCTGCTGATGAGGCACTTCCCTCCGCAGGCGATACGCAGTAAAATTTAAGGAGAGTCCATCACGGGAAGGGCTGCTCCTCTGGGTTTCAAGGGCTCTTCCCCTGTGCAGCAGAGGCGGCACAGCAGGATTTGCTGCTCAAGTATTTTGGCAAGGTGTCTTAAAACCAGATTTCTCTGGAACGCAGAGGAGATAGAAACATGAGGCCAGGGCTGACCCCCTGGCAGCTCAAGGGGCACGTTTTATTCTGCAGGACAAGGACTTGGACAGGGGCCGGTGGCCTCGCTCGGCTACAGACGGCATCTTGTTAAGCCGGGGCAAACCAGGTGCCTGAACTGCGCGTTTCTGAACTACCAAGAGCAAAACGATTGATTTTTGTTTCTACTTTAATAAATGAGTGGGAAATTTCCACTATTTAGATCAGGAGATGCTCTGAATATTTATGTTATTGTTCACCAATTGGAAAAAAAAAAATAAAGTGCTATAAATGAACATATTTGGTGACCCAATTTGAGTGGCTCATTACAATTAGATCAAGCTAATTACCAGTCTTGTATTTCATTTGGCAACTTGTTAAGCTAATTGAACAAAATAAAACTAATGAACAATTATAATGAAGTTTATAATTAGACCATTGGAAAAACTCAGTGTGAGAATATTTAAGGCATAATGAATGTTCAGGAGGTTGGGGGGGCAGGAACAGGAGGTGTCAGTAAATCGTGCCACTCTCTCCCACCAAGATGCTTCTTCCCAGGAGCTGAAGTTCTTAGCGTGCTATCTGTTCCCAAATTATGTCAACTGGGTGCTTTCTTAAGTATTAATTACATTAACGCCCTTAACACACCTATGTAGCATTTATAGTGATCCTAAATACAGGAATGAGCCTGCTAGTGAGGCAGCTCGGGGTTGCATATTATGTTATAGCTCTTCTCAACTCCATCTTTACAATATGAATCAAAGTTTCTATTAAGGACGGGTTGATAATGCTAAAAGTGAAAAACAAGCGTGTGGCACAGACAGAGGAGTTCACAAAACGCTGACAGGCTGTTCCATCATGTCAATACACAAATCTTCCTTTCCAGTTCAGGGGCCAGGGAGGCAGAAATGGGGAAGAACCGAAAGAGCAATGCTCTCCGCATGATTAGAGCCATTTTTTAAAAACAGAGTTATTTTCGTCGCATTCATTTCCTACTTAGATTTGAATAAACCCATTCCGGCTTCCTTTCACCCCCTGCCCCTGAAGCACGAAAAATTAAATACCATGATAAGACACAGAGAGTTTTGATTTACAGGATCAAGCAGGTACCTACCGAAACCTAATCGAATTGTCACATCAGGCTCCACAGAGCTTAAAAACTTCTTTTCCTCCAGTTTGTACATGAAAGTAATTATTTCCTATAGAACTCAGCGGGAACTGAGGTTTTGCATCAGGGAATAAAGGCAGAAACTCTTAGACTAGAGTGGAAATGCATTCAGCCTTTTCTGAGATGTCTAGAGGCTTCCTGTACTTCTGGGAGGAGTGGCTGACACACCCCAAGGCTGTGCTGCCACTCAGTGAGACCTGGACAGGTTAGAGTGTTGGGTGGAGAGGAACCTAATGAAGTTCAGCAAGGGCAAGTGTGGGGTTCTGCACCTGGGGAGGAATAACCCCATGTCGCCGGGACAGGTTAGGGGCTGACCTGCTGGAAAGCAGCTCTGCAGACAGGAGGGACCTGGGAGTCCTGGTGGACAACAAGATGACCATGAGGCAGCAATGTGCCCTTGTGGCCAAAAAAGCCAATGGCATCCTGGGGCACATTAAAAGGAGTGTGGCCAGCAGGTCGAGGGAGGTCGTCCTCCCCTCTCTGCCCTGCCCTGGTGAGGCCACAGCTGGAGTCCTGTGTGCAGTTCTGGGCTCCCCAGTTCAAGACAGACAAGGAACTACTGGAGAGAGTCCAGCGGAGGTCTACAGAGATGATCGGGGGAATGGAGCACCTCTCTTAAGAGGAAGGGCTGAGAGACCTGGGGCTGTTTAGCCTGGAGAAGAGAAGACAGAGGGGATCTCATCAATGCTTATAAGTATCTGAAGGGTGGGTGTCAAGAGGATGGAGCCAGGCTCTTGTCACTGGTGCTCAGTGACAGGACAAGAGGCAACAGGCACAACCTGGAACACAGGAAATTCTGTCTGAACGTGAGGAAAAGCTTCTTTCCTTTGAGGGTGCCAGAGCACTGGAACAGGCTGCGCAGAGGGGCTGTGGAATCTCCCTTCTCTGGAGATACTCAAAAGCTGCCTGGTTGCGTTCCTGTCCAACCTGCTCTAGGTGAACCTGCTTTGGCAGGGGATTGGACTAGATGATCTCTGAAGGTCCCTTCTAACCCCTGCCATTCTGTGATTCTTGTGCTCTGAAAGCAAGTGCCAATTTTCAGCAGGAGCTCGTGGTGCCAAGTGCCATAAATGCACAAGGCAGGGAGGAAGCACTTGTGGTCCAGATAGACCAAAGGGTGGGAGACAAGGAGAATCATCACCGGAGAAATTAAACTGAGCACTCTTGCTATTTGTAATCACTGTAACCCCAGTGACGATAACTTTCTTCTTCCCATTTACAGAGCTGCTTTACTTTTCCAAAGATTAAGATAATAAACTGATTCAGAAAAAAATTGTCTTTTTATGAGCTACCAAAATCTCTATTCCCCCCTCCCCAGTTTTAATTCCAGCTGCATTAGGAGAAAATCTCTGTTCTTGCAGCAGTGTCTCAATATTTTTATGCCATCAGAACCAGCTGTCATCCTTTCAATCTAATTACAGGTTTCTCCAGGGGAGAGAGTGACAACATCCCGGTATCAGTGGGGGTTTGTAGCTGTCTTTGGCACCCTCTGTGTTTTATCACCTTACCATCAGCCTTGGTTTGGGGTTTTTTCTGCAGGTGCCTTTTCATCTGTCATCCTGAAACCGCTGGCATAGACACCCCAGGGCCAGGGCTGCTCAGAGCCGGGTCCAGTCCCACTTCAGGACGGGCGGGAGAGTTTTGGCCAGGAGGATGCAGGGAGCAGCGCACCATGGCTGCCCACACCCCCCTCTGCAGAGAGGCAGGGTTTGTTGCCGCTGCATCACCTGCAAACTTGCCACCTCTTCCTTAAGCTGGCACCTGGAAGCCTGGGGGCCAGTGCTGCACAAACGTAGTATGAGACAGCTGGGGCCTCCGAATCAGTATTACCAGATCAGGTGGAGGAAGGACATACGTATCATCAGCCCCTATGTACAGCCATGGCACAGAGATGGAGTCACCGGCAGAATCACCCAGAAAGGGGATGAGCCAAGCTCTCCCTGTGATGCCCAGAGCATCCTGCCTCATTCCCAGCAGGACAGCGGGGCTTTGCCTCTGAATCCGAACAGCCATGGGGCTGCCACCCAGCAGCACCTGTAACCCCTGCGGGTTACAAACGTGGATTATTCTCTCTATACCAACCCTGGCAATACCTGTATTTTTTGTCCATCGTGTGAAATTCAAGAGAAATCCCTCCGTGTGCTTCCCCTGTTAGGCAAAGCGCCTGGACAAAAGCAATCAGGCCTTTTTCTCCCCCATCCCAACAGCCCCGGTAACCCAATTCTCACCAGCGGAGTTTAATAACGCCTTTCCCCAACAGACACGCTGAGGACAGGCTCATCTCTCCCACTGCTTCCTCCCAGCTGTCTCATCCCTCAGCAACAACCACCAGAGCCCCCAATGTGCTGGAAGCTCACATACACATGCAGGGGTTTACACGGGCTTGTGCTGGTCTGGGCATTTCCTTCCTAATTTCCCTCCCCGCAGGCGTGCACACACCCTCTAATAATAAAATGGTTCGGGAAACAGGACCAAACCCTGAAGTGAAGCGTGAAATAGGCTCCATGATTCCAGATAGCCAGGTCCGTTTAAAGCTTTGCTTGGCATTTGCATTATAAGGACAAATCCTGTACAAGACTCTCTCTTCGTGCTTTATACTCTTGCATTAATTCATGAAGTGTCATGTATCGAGCATATTTTATTATACATGAGAACTAAGCAAATTAAAATTCTCGGTTGAATATCACATTTGCACACTCAAGGCCACCTCCTTAGCTCAGAAGGAGTCACACCTGTCTAAACTCAGCTCACCTTTTAAACCAAGTTAGTTAAACTAGCGCAAATGCTCATAGTTTTCTTTACGCAGTTTATTTCAATTTAGCATTAACCTCTTTGTAGCTAATAGAAGCTGAAGAGAAATACATCAGGTTTAAAGGGAAATAAATACGCTGCCAGAGAAGTTAATTACAATTGAGTTCTTTGGGTGTAGCCACCCGCTTGCTGAACTGCCCCAGTCTGTGCCTCTCCCAGTCCCTCATCCAGCTGCCCACAGGACCAGTTGCACCAGGTAAATCCCATCAGTTTAAAATCCACTGCAAAGGAAGGAAACAACTCCTCATGTTGGTGAACTCCTAAAAAAATACCTTTTCCTGGGCAACGAAAGATGCCACAGACCCAGGCAGAGTTCGTGAGAGGTGTAACAGCATTATAAGCAGACTGGGACTCTCCTTCTCCAGCTGCTCTAGAAAGAACCTGAGATAAACTCTGCTTTTTAGAGAGGGAAAACACCCATCAGGCTAAGCTGGGGCTTAATGAAAATTTGGCTTCTTGAACATGACCCTAGAGCTCTTGTGCCCATCCAGGTCAAAAGAAGTTTATCAGTTAAGTGAGACTAGGTTTTGTACATAGCTTCCAAAATCTACTTTTCAAAGTACCGAAGCCCAACTGAACAGGCATCTCCTAGGAAGGGGCATTCAGCTGCAGGCTCTAAAAACCCAAGGATTGCAGAGTGAGGAGCACTGCCCTGACCTCCTCCTTCAGCCTTGCTTTTTCCTGCCCCAGACACACACATCCCCGTCCATCCACTGTCAAACCTTCGCATTGCTACCAATTTCAGCTCTCCTCCCAGCCAGCTCTTACTGCTCAGCTTAGAGCTTGCTCTGGTAGAACAGACCCTTCCTTCAAAGGGTGGAGTTTGAGCCATTTTCCGTAATACCGCATGAAGGGCTTTGGAGAACAAGGTCACATAACCAAGCCGTGTTTCTAATGGCATGCAAACCATACAGCGAGATGAAATACTCTCCTATTCCTTGGCAAAACACAGGCTGTAGATGAATAGGTTAGAAACGTTAGGAACAATCTCTTTGTGCAACCGAAACAGAAAACACACAGGAACATACCCATCAGTAGGGCTGTTACCCTGCAACAACCGATTGTTAACTCCCTTCAAATCACTACAGAAGAGGGAACACAACTGAAAAAGGGACTTTTTTTTGAGCAGACTCCTCATTAGCGATGTGAACCTCTACATGTATACTTTAATATGCTACTGTAAACTAATTAATGATCCTGGAGATGATGTTTTTTTCCACAGGACATTATCCTTTCAGCTGGAATCTCAGGCTGAATGCTGATAAGCCTCTTGAACTTTGCAAAACCACTTGTCGAAAGTAGTAAGATGAGAATTCGTTAAGGTCCTCTAATTAAGAAGTACAAGGTCCAATTAAGCTTTCACTAATGTGCTACGTAACCCAGTTAAACAACAGCATGCCAAGGATTATCCCACCCCCACCAACACTGTTTTATCACTTAAGTTCATCTCCAACCAGTGCTTTGGAAGCATTTCTCTGGTCATCAGAAGCAATGATGAGAAATTGTGTGGACAGCTGCAGCCTGCTACATTAATACTTTGGGACGTCTTATTGTTCTGCAACTGAAATTGTTCTGAGACGCTCTTCGACTCACTAATAGCATTTCAGAGACTGCTTCCCTCTCCTTTGCAGAACAGATTCACTCCCACTTTGCACACAGATCATGTAGAGCAAGATGCTCAAACCGATGCTGATTATCTCATTATTTGAATCTAAAAAGGCCCCTAATTCCCAGCAAGGAAAATGTGTGTTCTCATCATCTCGAAGGCTGCCGTACTGGACTGCGGCCATGCTTCACAGCAATTCGTATCCTGATTTTATTTCTGGAAGAATGCAATGTATGACATGTAGCTTCCTCTTTCTACAAAAGATGTAGAAGAAAATTAAGTTGCATCTGGTTGCTGTCTAAGACCTGATTATTTAAGAGCTAAAAATATCCTCCTCACGAAGGGAGAAAGATGAACCAAGCATTTTTGGATTCATCATCTCAGCTCTGTAGGACACAAGATCCAGCCAGTAGACAGACACCTCAGGAAAGCAGTAACAAGCTAAAAGATTTAAGTGCTGAAATTGCTCAATGCAGAGCTCCAAAGATCACCTGTAGGAAGACCAAAGCCTTTGTATGTACTGAAGTGTCTCTGATCAGAATCTCAAAGGCGGATAGAGGTTAAGTGCTCAATAAAGTGACCCACTAGAAGGAAGAGAAGTGCAGAAACACAGAAATGAAGCATTATTGAAAACAACACTCTTTCCAAACCAATGTCTGTTCCGCGCTCTGACCCAAGCATGAGCACAGCAGGCAATTTCAATCACATTAGTTGACAAACATCTCCTTCCCACCTGACCCAAGCTTTTGTACCTCTAAACACCAAGGAGGCAAATCACATAATTTAAGGACCTGATCTCATGCCGCTCCTGTGCTGTGCTCCACCACCAGCAGCCTTCTCCCGCAAAGGTCTCACACGTTCACAGAAGCGCTTGCTATCCACAAACCTTCTCCTGCCTCAACAGCCTGTTGAACACTCAAGATTCACACACTGTATTTAATAACTGTGTCTTGATATTTAGCCACACCAAAGCCCTGGTGTGCGCCAGCCAGAGCTGCACTTATCAACACGAGGACTACGGCAGCACTTGCATCCAGGGATGTTACACAGGGAAGATCATGCCCAACCATCTTCCACAAAGATTTACCATCCATCACCTGGACATCATCTCCCTGCCAGAGCATTCCCTATAGACACCAATTTTCCCAAAAGGAAAACCCTACAGTTTTGTCTCAAGAACAAACCGGTACTCTTTACTAATGCATTTTAAATATTATTTTAACACCCGTTTACCTGTGTGACTGACTGCTCTGCCTTGTAAATGATATCCTTTTAAATATGTATGCATTAAACTGAAAGACAATAATGACCCCAGGGAAGTTGCATTCCATCAGGCAATTACCTGTGTTTTTAAAATCACTGAATAAGTAATTCACACGATCAATTTCTCTTGCACATAACAATAAACAATTTTATCAGCTATGCCCTGCTTGGGCTGTTGTGTACCAGCTCATTTTATTTCTTTGAGAACCACTGCTAACCAGGGAAATTAATTGAAATCATAAGGTAGTGGGAGGGGGAAGTACCTGCTCTAACAGGAGCTGACAAAAGCACATTTCTGTAAGGGGAGCGATAAAACTACATCTCTCAATGAGTCAAGGGCAAATGGGCTGATTCCATCACATAATTCGACAGTTGCTCTCAAATTTGCAGAAGACTGAGTGAGAAAAGCACCTAGGCTGAAGTACCTCAGCTCTGAATTTCCTCGCTGTTGAACACTTATGTCAGAGCTTAAAGCAATTTCCAGAACTAACTCTATTTGCATGCCACACATGCCGCTAAAATCTGCATATGTAACTTCCCAAGCAAAACACTGTGAAACCCGCATTATAAATAGGCAAAAAAAAAATGAAGGGGTCTACACATTCAAGGTACAACTAGGTACACACTGACAGCCCTAAGGCATCAAGACTTTCCAGACAAAAACACCTGAGGCAGACGAGCATTCCATCAGGTCCGACACATTCTGCAAGGGTCACCCAGCTTACGCCTTCGGAGTGTGACAGAGCCACGGTACTCACAGCAGCGTTTGCTGCTAATGCTGCGGGATCAGGAGCTGTACCACCACACCCGACCTTATCTTTGTAGCCAAGCGTCTGGGTGCCACCAGTTTGCAAGGACCCCCTTGAAACCACCACAAGTACCCTGTGCCCTGGAAAGAACACAGCTAACTTATAACCTGGGGTGGGAAGCAGAAAGTCAGCTATGTTCTATGCTTTTTCTCTGCAAACTGTGACGACCTTAGGTCCCTGCTGTTGTGCCAGTGATACTCTGAAGTATCCCCCAACTGGATGGAGTCCAGCCATGTTCACAGCTCCACAGCAGTATCCAAAGAAACGGGTCACTTAAACTACCAGTAAGCAAAGATAAATGCAAGCTGGATGTTTGGAGGACAGGATTTGGAACGGGAGGAGCTGCACTGAGGAAGCCTGGATGGTGTTCCCAGCTCTGCCACAGCCTCCTTTCAAGTGCAAGTCACTTCACAGCCCAATGCAAGTACTCACGTCCTTCTCCTCCTCCCTGGGCTTCCATGAGCTGTTGGCTTCCAGCACTTCTGAAACTCAGACCCCTGAAACCAGGCGAAGCACAGAAAGGTCATTTGTCTGCACAGTACAGTTTGCAACACCCATCAAGGCTTTATGGCTGTAAGGTCATTTTCGGTACATAGATCAATATATAACTTTTTTTTTGTTTGTAACTATAGACTGGGAAACACTTTGCAACATCTGACATTTGCAAGAGATCAAATTATATCCGTCAACAAAACTTCCTACAGTGTTTCCAGCAGGATAAAGGATTTCAAAAGCAGCCTCTAGGCATTGTATATGTTCTTAATGTATCTGTGCTTCTACACTATCTTTAATTAATGAAATACCCCAAAATTACTTATTAATAAGGATCTGTGGGCTTTGTAAACTCCAGACATTTTGCATGAATTAAAGAACAATATAATGAAGTTTTAATGAATACAAAGTCACAGTTAATGTAAAATTTATATATAGCATGCCAGAGGGGAAAGGAATTTAGAAGTACTTTTAATCATAGATTATTGGCAGCTGGATAGCTCATTTTTATACTTTTCTAATGGGTGCGTGGTATTTATATTATCACATTTATCATGCCAGGATGCTATATTGTCTGACTTGGTACAGTTCAGAAAGTCAAATGGAGACCAGCTCGTTTAAAGTCTCATTTGCTAACGAGGCATTTCTGCCTCCTGCAGTGAATGTGGAGCTGGTGTCCACAGTAACTGTGTTCTTTTGATTCAGTCATAGACCACCTGAGAGGGGCTGCTACTCAGCTGCATTTATAGGCAGTTTCACTCTTACTGAATTATTAGCAGCAGTATTTGACATATTCCGCAACAGCCTTCAGCTTACTGGAGCAAGCGAGCTGAGATCTGTCACAGGGTGGAGGAAATATACAATTAACTTTTACTAGCTGCAGCTAAACTGAGTATGAGCATCTAGATTTTGTCCTAAGTATGAGAGTATCGCTTTTAGCAACATTAATATATGACAACCTACAACTTCTTACTGTAGTGACACAAGGCATATTTTCAGCACGCTTTCTTCCATTTCTGTTCACCTGTGACCTTCTCAATGAGCCAACCATGCATACATAACTAGCAGCGATATTTTACTTGTCCTGGGCTCTGCATGAGAAAACAGGATAAAACTTTCAGAGAACACTAATTTTGTAGTGGGGTAGACTTGGATTAAAACTGTTAAAATGAGTAACAAATTAAGCTAAAAATGATTCCATGACACCCAAAAGGAAAATAAAAATAGGACAATAACTGAGTGAAAGTTGAAACAGATGTAATATAAAGAATCAATTTCTTTTAATTAACTCTTTATCAATGCTGAATGCATTCAACACAATTGCAAGTACATCCATGATTTTAATGCATTAAATACTTAACCCACAAAATTCAAATAGTGCAGGAGATACTGAATGTCAGAGGGTTGGTACAACTACTGCAACTGTATTTTATGAAAAACAAAACAATGGTTTAGTGCTTCCATTTTACTGTTTTAGTATGCTCATTACAGTATTTTTCCCTTTATAAACTGGAAGGATACAGAGCTAGAAAACATTTTAGTCTTTCACTTTCAACATGACATTTAGTAAAAAAAGTTACAAAAGCCATCAGCTTTTAATAAACGAACACACTGGAATTCTTCAACTAACGTAACACAGGATTGTTGCCTTACAGGCAATAAAGAACTTCAAAACAAGGAAGCAAAATGCTGTCTTCAACTGCAGTGATGTTAATCCAGAGTAATGACAGTAAATTCCATAGAAGTAACCTGGAGTTACACCAGGAATAAGGAGGCAGCAATTGCTCCCTAACCTTCTGAACCCCCAGAAGTCTATCAACTAAAACCTTAAAACAATAGGAAGGTTACACCACAAAAATGAAGCAATAATTGCCTTTAAGGGTACCGTGAGATATTTCAAGACTGAAACTATTCTGCGTCAAGTCAAATCAGTTTAGTGCATTATGATTTGGCTTTATAAAAACATTTAAATGCACATGACACACAGAACACTCATGTTTCACGGTCAAGTAGTTAAAATCACTGTGTATTCCTTACAGGTGACTGAAACACAAGGATTGAAAAAATGTTGCTAAAAATCCAGTTTAAAAAAAAGAAAGTGAACATTTTATGAAAGAAATACTCTATTTGCAACTGTAACTTATGCTATTGGTGCTCCTGTTTGATGGGCTGTTGATGTAAATCTAACCAGAAAAGATGCACTCATATATATATAGAAATCAAAACAGGCTGGAAAAAACTCCAACATATATGGCATATTTAACCAATAAAAGGGAGCTAAGCTTTACACCCAAGCCTTTCATAATGCACTTAATGAAATATTTTTTTCTTTTAAAAGAACCACTAGTATTAAATAGAGCTTTTTCTTTACATACAGTATTGGTATATACAAAACAAACACAGAACAAAGACAGATGCAAAAAACCCGAACAAGTGACTTTAGAAGTTCTGAAGCTCAGGAATATTTTGGTACAGGTCCAAAGTCTCTGGGTTTGAGAAAGCTCCCCGCTGCTCAACTTCTTTCCCTGCAATTATTTGTTTCACAGCTACTTCCACTTTTTTCCCATTTATTGTATACTGAAAAACAAAACCAGCAATGATAAAATTACACTTTTCATGTAGTAGCTTTATGCAAATATTCATGAATACCCCACAATCCCAGAACTCAAAATTTAGCACAGTGTCATCCCTTCTGTTACACTTGAGGCACCAGAATCCTTCTTCTGAAATACACCTGAAGAGTAAGTCAAATTCAAAGAAGAGTTAATGTGATATTAGTTTATTACTCCTATTTGGTAATACTGTGAGAACCTGACCAAGTTCCAACTTAAACCAATGAAACCAGATCACAATCATGGTATAAACACTAAAAGTCTTTAATGCTTTATGTTCTGAGACATGCAATCTTCAAACGATTTTTAATTTTTTAAGGGTGGGCTCAAAAAACAAAGCCCAACTCCATTGAGCTTTGAGAGAAGAAAACCATGAATTTCATATCTTAAATGGACATTCTTTTTCTAATAGGGCAAAGTGACACACAGAGCTTAAATGGTCCTCTTCATTTAAATGTTTCAAAACAAACCATAGCAAACAGTCTTCACCTCCACTTACGAATCACACATTCTATTACATTGTGTTACCCTAAAAGTAAGGACATTGCAGAGAAGAGACCCCTAATTCTTCTCTTCTTGGGATCAGACTACCGTAATTTCTGACTAGTAAAGTACAGTAGGGAATAACTACTCCAACATTAACAGGAACTGTCATGGCCCATTTTACATGATCTCTGCTTTTATAGGCACCAAGGCTTTAATGCCACCTTCCTTGGGCTGGTATCACTGAGAAGTTTTGGGGGACGGCAACTTTGAAAAGCTGACCTCCAAATATCTCCTTAGGCTTGCCTGTCTGCTCTGGAACAGACACCACACTTGCTTTACTCCTGCATCCGCTGATGGAGGAACCCAGGTTGTTCCCAGCCTCTGAAGCCACTGAAACTCCTGAACTCCAGGCACCACCATCTTTCATTAGAAATCTTCCAGAGCCAGGCTAAATAATCCTGAACTCAATATATTCTTGCAATATTGATCTTGATACTAAATCAAACTTTTCCTTATTAAAACTACTGAAGTCATGTGTAATCCTACCCTCCTGAACCACCTTAATCAACCACTTTTCCTCCTCAACAATTAGCAACCTAATTTTCTCAAGTGCTCAAACCAAAACACCTCAGTGGCCTGCAAGGGAACTGCCTCCTTTAAAAAAAACAAACCAAAAACAAACAGACCAACTGTTCAGCAAAGCAAACTCGTTTACTTTAATCAGTAAACATCTTGTTGATGACAACCAGAATGCTTATCTGGTCAGAACAGGACTAGAAAGATGTGCTCTAAGAATTTGCAGTATGTTTTTTAACATCTGGATGTCTCATTGAAAACCATGCCTTGTATTACTAAAGTCCTAATTACTCCAACACAACTATACTATTTCTACCAGTATACAGTGTCAGTATACAGTCAGGATTAGATTGTATTTTCAGATGAGGATTCAAATACATTTTGAAAGTAGCAGAAAATAGAAAGAGGGTTCCCTTCCAAGCAAAACTTTCAAAGAAAGATGGGAGACAACTTTGATCACTTTACCACTGGCATATTTACCTGAAAGGTAATTAAAATTCACTCAATTGTAAATTCAGTCAAAGTGTAAACTAATTAATGTTCTAAGCAGGTTTTCCGGAGGGGCAGCTCATCACAAACACCTCACTGCCATCAACTTTGTGCTGTACATTCAGGTGATTTACAAGGTTTACAAGTCCAACACTTCATGCAGAAGCTAAGCTGCAGCCCAGAAAAATCTAAGCTTCACCATTTAACAGGTGCAGGAGATTTTACACTCATGCAAAAGTGACATTTTGAGCCAAGTATTATTTGCCAACAGTGGTCTGAAACAGAAGTAACTCAACAGATCAGAACCAGATTGCTGTGTGCACCATAGAGGCTGGCAGTCCTGAACCCTAGACCACTTTCCCATAGAAACCTACACTGGCAGTAAATGGGTATCAGAATATCAAATGAGTGGTCTGAAGTCTCGAGTCTCTTCTCTAGGCGCACCCAAGTCTACGTGCAAATGGACTTGAGACAACTACACTCTGCATGCCCATTCTGCTGCTCATAGAGCTGTTGAGGGGACTCTAGCAGCAGAGAGGACTATAAAACAGGCATTCCAGGTAAAGAGTTCATACAGCAAGGAAGAGCACTGCAGAGTAACACAGCTCCAGAAGACTGAGCATGCAGAACCTTTACCTACCAAGTTCCTCTCCCCCTGCTCATAAATACAAAGATTTTTTTTTAAATTACTGCTGCAGTTAAGACAGTGATAGAGTGCTACATTTAAGTGGCTAAACAGATATAAAAGTGAGATGGTTTACAAAATCATTTTATAAGTTTGCTCGGTGCTCTCAGCTTTCATAAGAATGTCACTCGAAACAGGAAAACCAAACCAAGATAAGTCTATAAGTAACCAGAAAAGCTAAAGTTAAATTACCTTTTAAATACTTTCCTTTAAAAGGCTTAAGTATATATTACTGAGAAAACACAACACATCTATAGACTGAGAATGGGCATTTTTAGGTATTGTTAAAAAACAAAAACATGCTTAGCTGAAAAGGAGATGAAACGATGTTGCTAGGCAACATAGACAAACTATTTATAAAGCTCGAATACACTTTTGAGATGCTAAAATTTCCACGCATGTGGGTTTGAAGAGCAATGACAACTGCTCCTTAATTACTATTCAAGGTGACAAAGAAAAAAGTAGGCAGCATTTTTCATGACATACCGGAATGCCTTTGGTTTCTAGAATGAGGCTTGGAACATGCCTGGCAGAAAGTGCTATACGTATTGCATCTCGAATTCTTTTCACCAGATCCTCGCTGAACACATGGTTTAATGCCATCTTCAGGAAGAGTATCACCCTCTCCTCTCCATCTTTGTTGTACTGAGGGACACAGAGGCTATCAGAAACCTCCTCAAAGGCTTCAACTGAAAATAAGGAAGAGTCCTTATTAGCACTTGCATTTGTATATTATTCCAGATGCACATTTTTGTGGTTGCACCAAAAGAAGTATCACCTCCCCTAGAGCTGCAAAGGCAAAACAAACATCATGGCTAGGCTACAACAAGCTTCCCCTCTGAGTGCTCTGAAATTAACTCCTGCTCAGGTGAAAATCCAGGTTTAAAGACCATATATTTAGGGCCAGGACAAAAAAAATTTGCTGTAACTTTTGGGACAGATAACAAGCTTTTACACCAAACCATCTTCTTTGGCCTTCCTCACAATCCCCAGTGCTGCATAGACAGAAAACTAATATGCCTGATCACACAAGAACAAGGAGAGGCAACAGGTCGTTATGTCTCAGATTAGCATCTTTGCAGGCACACAGTTTCACCACCTTTCACACAATAGACCTCCTTTGAAATATGAAGCACAAGCTCAAGAACTTCTTCTAATCATTAGGAAAGAAAAATTAAAACTAGTGTCAAGAGTTTGTCTTGGGGGGGAAAAAAAGAAAAGGCTCAGAAGTTAGGTATTCTCTTACAAATCTGCACAATATAATTAGTTGGTAAGGCCTTATTATATGAAAGCAGCATCTTATCAAGAACACATCTCAACTACTCATCTCCAGTCTTACAAATACTTCAGGAAAGCAACCAATTTCAAGTCTACAAAACAGAATTTTACTGTTAATGCTAACATGCTCTGTACTGACTTTCATTTGAACAACAAGAGATTGAAAAATCACAGAAGGGTAGGATTTGGAAGGGACCTTCAGAGATCATCTAGTCCAATCCCCTGCCAAAGCAGGTTCACCTAGAGCAGGTTGGACAGGAACGCAACCAGGCAGCTTTTGAGTATCTCCAGAGAAGGGAGATTCCACAGCCCCTCTGCGCAGCCTGTTCCAGTGCTCTGGCACCCTCAAAGGAAAGAAGCTTTTCCTCACGTTCAGACAGAATTTCCTGTGTTCCAGGTTGTGCCTGTTGCCTCTTGTCCTGTCACTGAGCACCAGTGACAAGAGCCTGGCTCCATCCTCTTGACACCCACCCTTCAGATACTTATAAGCATTGATGAGATCCCCTCTGTCTTCTCTTCTCCAGGCTAAACAGCCCCAGGTCTCTCAGCCCTTCCTCTTAAGAGAGGTGCTCCATTCCCCCGACCATCTCTGTAGACCTCCGCTGGACTCTCTCCAGTAGTTCCTTGTCTGTCTTGAACTGGGGAGCCCAGAACTGCACACAGGACTCCAGCTGTGGCCTCACCAGGGCAGGGCAGAGGGGGGAGGACGACCTCCCTCGACCTGCTGGCCACACTCCTTTTAATGTGCCCCAGGATGCCATTGGCTTTTTTGGCCACAAGGGCACATTGCTGCCTCATGGTCATCTTGTTGTCCACCAGGACTCCCAGGTCCCTCCTGTCTGCAGAGCTGCTTTCCAGCAGGTCAGCCCCTAACCTGTCCCGGCAACATGGGGTTATTCCTCCCCAGGTGCAGAACCCCACACTTGCCCTTGTTGAACTTCATTAGGTTCCTCTCCACCCAACACTCTAACCTGTCCAGGTCTCACTGAGTGGCAGCACAGCCTTCTGGTGTGTCAAAAATGACCTTCCATTACTTATTGCTTCCAGACACCTTTATCATATTTAGAATTCAGATTTAAGGCAACAATGTCATAGCTGAAAGAGGAGGAAAGTTAATTTCATACCTATGTTATAGATTTCAGAACTTCCGAATCTTACTCCATTTGGATTTAATGTACCATCACTGAAAATCACACAAAAACAAAACAAAGCAGCATTAAAATGTGGTAAGAGTTTGATAAACAGAGAAAAATTGATGCAATTAATCAAGTCTCTCTAATTTCATACAGTGAATATGCAGCCACATTAGAAACAGAATTTTAAAAGAATTTGATTCAAAAAGGCATTTTGCTCAATAGAGTGAAGTTGTACAGGGAACCTCAACATTATTCATTCACCTTTCTTAGTCCCTTCCCCTTTCCAGTAGCCTACAAATACACACACCACTGATGAAAAAACAGACCAAGAATCTTTGTAGTACTCCATCATATTGCAATTGCTTATCATTACTTTCCAGTCTTACAGTTGGAACTTGTGTTTCATATATAGTAGCCTCACGCTGTACGTCTGTTGAGTAGGTCTATCTGTGACAATGCCAGACACAGCTTCAATGCATTCACTCAACTTCGTTTTGAACAGCAACTTCCAAGTGCAAGCAGGAAATTTAGCCACAATTGTGATCCTGAGTGTCTATGATCGCTAACAAAAGCACAATTTAATGTCTGACCTTCTATAATTAAGTTTTGCTGTAAAGCAAGTCAATGGCAAAACCAACACCAGATGACAAAAGTTTCCCAATTCACCACCTTGAATGTGCTGCACTCAATTCAAACTCTTATTGATGATCATTGTAGACCATGGAACACAAACCCAAGTCCAACACTGTCGTGTATTCACATATACAAAAATGGGTAGAACTTTGAAACAGGCTCCCTTCCCTCTAATCCAGCTGCTCTGATTAATTTAAGGGTTGAAATCCACAATACTAGATTTAACAAAACAAATGTAAAGCTAATAGGCATGACAGAATCGTGTAGATTATGCTCTAAGGTGAAGTTTGCAAATTTTAACACTTGTTTACTCAGAACACTTTCACCAAAATGCAATACCTGCGACCCAGCATGACAATTCCTCCTGTCTTGGGATTAATTTTGCAGTAATCACCATGGGCCCAAACACCTATTAGAGAATGACAAAGGTTAAGCAGGTGATTTCTTATTCATCCAGCCAGAGTAACTCAACTCCTGTAACTTAGTAAAATACATACAAAAATATAATATAGATATACTTTGAGAACTACCCACAGCAAATGCAACACTAAACTACACAAACAATCCACATTGCATTTACTACAAAGAGCTAGCACACACAAAAGAGTAGGTCACACATTAAGATCAAACCCTAGGTTATCTTCCGATTGCTTGTTTGCATGACTATACAGCATCCTTTAGAAAACAGATTAATTGCTGCTCTGAACACCACACTGAGGAAACTGCAAGACTCTTCCACAAAGGTAGCAATATTCCCACCAGTCTTTCTGGATCCACTTCTTTTATGATATATAATTCTGTGCAAGAAGCTTTCCAGGCTTGCACAATAGGTCTCAACAATTCCCTAGGGAGCTTATGGGCTTAGTGTTCTTGATTTGTGTTAAAGTAAAATCAGATTTGACTTCTCAGAGCTGGAATAACTTTTGTATTATTTTTAAGACTGATATCCCTACAGCAGCCTGCCACAAACGGAAATACAAGCCAATTCTACTCAAATTTTTCTAAAGAAAAAAACAAATCTCAATTATTTGCACATGTGTGTGCACATAAGACCATTTTCTAACTTAACTGTTACAACCTTAAGCCCATTTACAAGCAAAGACAGATTTCAGTCTAACAACGGTCACACTTTTTTTTTTCATTTATTGTTGTCAGGCTTACATGCAGACTGCAACTTCCACATTCCCTCAATTTTCCTATATGATTACCTCCTGCTGCACATCCTGACTTCTCTTGTGAATCCACTCTGTATTGTTGCTATTTATAAATAAGCTTCCATCTCCAAGAAGCAGCTTGAAGTCCTGCTCCTATAAAAGCCCCTGCCCAGTAGGCAGCAGGAAGTTCAGCATTACTGTGCCAGATAAGCAAAAGCTCTGGATGAGCAGAGTCCCCCACAATTATTAGGAAGAAAAGCCTCTGTCCCACAGTACCTGCTCCTTTACTCTTACCACCACTGGAAGACTGTATGAATGCAGAATACGCATGTCTGATGCGGCACATACTTAAACCTCATGCTAATGAGGTAGCAGGTCAGCACGTATCCCTTAGGATTCACTCCTCCAGCTAGGTAGGAGCAATCTGGCAGAGGTGCAGTAGCACTCATTAATGGAGGATTGCTCCCTGACCTATTCAGCACTTCCATTTCACACTCATGCCAAGCAGTCTATGTCTGCACTACAGATTATCAGGCTGTTACAGTCATATCTCCCTAATGAGAGCAGAAGCAAAATAGGATTGGAGCTTTCCAGAGATTCTTATTAAATTGACTTGGATCCATATTCAAAACAAAGCACTGGTAAACAGAGCGCACTATTACAAAACATGCCATGGAGTTCTCACCCTGGAAATCTAGATTCCAAGCCGCACCTGTCTATCACTGGACAAGAATAAACCTGTACCTTCCTAAGAGCAGCAATCCAATCTACATCCTTGGTCAGTTTGAGCGATATCCAAAGCCCTTCATTACATACCCGGGTATTTTGAAAAATAAGCCTTCCTGTATTTGTTTCCATTCTCATCATTCCAGAAGTGCGTAGGCTGACAGGGAATAGGCTTGGTACAAACCAGCTCTCCACTTTCACCCCAAACTGGTTTTCCTGTTTATAAAGAAAGAGGCATTTTCTGCATTTCCCTTCTGTAAACAATAGAGCACCAAAGCAAAGAGCATCTACAATTATTACTTACATGCCCGGTGTTGATGTAGATATGAGATGAGCTGTGACTGGTGGTCTTAACAGCTTGTGTTCAGCTCCTACGCTCAACCCTAACTTAAGCTCAGTAACTTCAGGAGAGTTACACCACAGGGTGGAAGCCAGCCTAGCATCCACAGCACCACAGCTAATTAGCAAGAACATCAGAGGCCAGAATTTGGCCTTGATGTGCTTTAGCAGAGTAATGGAAAAGGAGGGCCTTTTTTACACACTGATTGTCTTCACTAGAGTCCTATACAATCCAGATCAGACGGATCCAGATCCAGGTCTTGTGGAACATTTCCAAAGTGAAATCACCCATTTAACAGCCGACTGGTTACCCATCTGATGAAGGAAACTTGAGGTCGTAACTGTTGTATTTCATAAGCGTGCATAATATTTTCGATAATAGTTACCTTCATCATTCCATGCTTCTACAGCCATTCCAAGATTTCTAGCCTGAATTTCTCCTTTGTAAACTGGAATCGTAACATTCTGACCCATGAAACACGAAATTATATCTGTCCCACCTACAATAAAAGAAGTCAATTTAGAATACACAATACTTTTTGGAAAAAGCAAAACCAAAAACTACTTAAGAACTTTAGAACAGCAAACTGCCACCTTTGCCAAATGCTTCTGATCCACATAATACTGTCTATTTGATGCTGTTTAATCTAGGATGTTATGTGACTTTTATTAAAAGAAGGTTTCATTTCTTACTTTACATGTCTCTCTATACATGTATGCCCTTCATGTAGAAATATTCCTTAAGGCATAACTTTTCTTCTTCCAACAGTTTCTCTAATCTCATTTAAGGAAATTTCCATTTATGTAGGAGTAAGAAAATAAACAGGCCCTAGTTTACAGACTTAGATATTTAAGATCACTTAGAAGTGTTTTCTTGTTCTTCTTAAAGTAACCAGACAAGCTATTGCACTCAATATTTACTTAGCCTTTATATCTTGTTCTCATTAGCACAGGGGGGAGGGGAAGGGGAAGGAGAGGGGAGCCATGCCTATAAGATGAACAGTTACCTTAATAAAAACAGATACTGTCAAAGTGTTTACTTAATTGCAAAATTTGTAGTCCTTCTAGGACTTCAAGGAAGTAAAATTAGAACACACAAATTAATCATGTTAGCTTTACTAAAAAATAGTCTTCTGCATTTGGGACTATTAATGCCTGTAGTAGCAAGTTTGAGATTCCACACTACTCTTACTAAGACCAGAGTCAGAGGTGACTTCAGCAGCAGAATAGTCAGACTTTAAAAGAAAATCAAACTAAACTGAGTTAAAGCGCCCTTTTTTGAAGTCAGTCCTCATTATAAAGCAGAATGAGGAGTTCTGTGGTGGACCTTATGTGAATAGCAGTTGCCTCAGCTAGCACTCCTCACAACAAACTGCACAGTATGTGGGCTTGATATTTCTCTAATTATGTAATTTACAAAAAATCTGTCTGCAGTGCCAATTACTTGGCACAAAAGAATTGAAATGGGAACATGGAAAAACCTCTTCAAGAGGTATTTTCTGCTAAAGTCAGCTATTTGCAGAGCAGTATGTTCTGTAGGTTAATAGACTCTTTTCTTGATCTCACCCTGCTAGCCCTAAGGACAGCCAGTCAAAATAAATGATCCTACTTAAAAAAAGCTAAACCCCAAAACATTCACCATGTCAGAAACATTCCACCTAAAAGCCTCTGAATGTACAAGCTTCATTATGGCACACTGAATTATGCAGAAAAATCTCTGCACTAAAAAGACAATTAATTCCAGTTTAACTATAACCAAGCCCCAATGATTCAAGGCTTAAGCTTCCCAAATAAACAGCAGCATACAAGGGAGAAGGAAATGCACAGGCAATGAACAGAATTAGTAAGGTGCTTGCAGCATAAAAGCATCACCTGAAATGGATCCCAGGAGGACACTGCTTTTTATGTGTTTGTAGACATACTCGTAGCTTTGAGATTTGAGCGGTGATCCCGTAGACAGTATAGTGTGGAGTGTTTGGAGATTGTGTGTTTCACCTTTAAAAGTAGGAAACCAACAAAATAGGTTAAGGTAGAATTTTCACAAGAGTTTGTAACTATTTGTCACTACAATACAGAATAATTACATAAAGGACTTTGTGACAAGATACAGAGCCAGAACCTGGACAGGAAAGACAGGATGGAGGATAGAAGGGATTCGATAGCTTTTTAAAGCTTACATGGTTTTAAATTTTTCTCTTCTAGCACAGCCAGCCACTTTGCCCCTGTTCCAAGGATGGTGATCCTAGAGGGAAAAAAGTTTTATGTTTTGCATATTTAAATATGCTAAGATTCTAAAGACCTGCAATTCCCACTGCAGTAAGCAGAGGCTGTTAGATACTCTATACATTGATTAGTCAAGCAATGCAGTCTCTTAAAGCTTTCTAAGTGCAAGACACGTCCTTTTGAGCAACCAAAATTAGTCAAATCATGTGTTATTTCTGCAGCTTTGAAACTTTTAATTCTATCTTTAAATATTAAGCAAAGCTTTCCCACCTTGTGGAAAACATTCACTTTCATTTACAGAACTCATAACTGCAGAACACTCCAAAGACATCACAAAATGTTACAGTGTTTCCTTCATTAATGGGCCATAATTGCCAGTAAGATGTTTAACACAAAACTGCTGCCTTGTTACACTTTTACATATAAAAATTTTGCCATTTCAGGGCACAGTTTAACAAAGAGTACTTCACTCTGAAGATCGGAGTCAGTGATTTTCTTTTAGATACCTGATCAGTTTCCACCATCAGAAGTTGGAGTTGCAGGTGCCTAACTAAACATGAAATTTGGCCTAGCTAACTGAAGAACTGAATTCTGCCCTTGCAAAAAGTGTATTTAGAGCTCTCCAATACAATATAATTAAAACTTTAAACAAAGGCTATACCCCTTCCCTACTCTATTGATGGATGTGCTAGTTTAATGTTTCTGCTGACTTCCAGGAAATCCTCGTCCCCGCCCTTCTGCTAAATCATTTTAGATTACAGCAATAAACTCACTCAAGAAAATGCATACAGCCACATAAGGATAGGGAATACAGCCTGAGTGCACAGAACACAGGCAATACATACATCAGTAGAACTTAAAATAAGATCCTGCTATCTTGGCTCTCACTCCAAAGGAAAGATGGAAGGTAGAACAGCTCTTGAGATAATACAGTTTTGGACACGGAGAGAGGGCTATTTCAACGCTATTAAAAGGGGATGTCTTCCTTTGCCATTTAGGTGGATGACAGTTACTGAGAGGCTGCTACTTCTTGGGTAGGGACAGGCCACTTGCACAAACACATTGGTGCACAGAGCAATTTATCAGGTACATGGGAAGAGCACCATGAGAGCCCACAGAAGTATACTGCTCCTCCAGTTATGTACCATAATCATGTGAACTATTTTTACACTTGTATAATTTCTTGCTTTCCTTCCATGCTTCAAGTTATTGCTTATTTTACAGTTAGAATACATAATGCTTCTGTTTATTTTTAAGCTCTTTGACACTTCCTCTACAGCACATGTAGAGCCTAGTCTCCTATGATTTCCTTCCAAATGCTATATAATTGGTGAATCGTACAGTTCACTTGAACAGATCTTTAACTGATGTCCACTTAAGTAATTCCTGTCATGCAGTATGAGATATCTCGATGGTACTATAAGAATATGCTATCTGAAGGAAAGTATATTACATCTTCAGATAAGTAAGGTAGTCTTAACATGTTGAAGCCTTTTTTTAATATGTAACATATGACTGAGTTGGGAACAGACTGCATTACGAAGTACCACACAGATGGCCACCACTTTTAGCACCAGATTACAGAAGTGAAGATAACTGAAATGTGTCTGCATGTCTCACTTACTTTTGGCATGTAGAAACAATGCTTAAAAATAAGCTGTGTTATTTGTCAATTCTAAATTTTGGCCTGTTGTTCTACTGGGGCTTTTTTCAGGAGGTGAGGGGTGTCTTAAGTTTGTGGTTCTCTTGTGTTGTGTTTTTTTTTAACTGGAAGCATTCTGAATAGGTATTAACCTTCAATTATAATAGCCAGAGACAAAATGTCAGTCTTTAAATATTACATGTCACAAAAGACAGAGTGAAGTTTAAATTATTAATTAGCAAGAGTCAGAAAGTTAATCTTTTGGCATCCATTTTCCACCACAAATGAATTAATTTTAATTGATAATTAAAAATGACACTCATTATTTTACCAGTAATGTAATTTAGATCTACTCCCTGCATCCAGTTGGCAAAATAGGGAGGTGTACAAAGCTAAATACCACCACGGGATTTCACAGCTGTTTATCCAATACCTGCCATTTCTCTAGGCTTCAAGAGAGGGCACTGTAAGCACTTTTAGGGACAAAGAACTGTGTAAAACAATTAATGAACAGCTTGACAGGGAGAATTAGGCATTATAAATTAAAAAGCAAAATATGAAAATATAAGCAACACTGCTGAGCCTTTCCAGTCAATTTATGTCTAAGTCAAAGTACTATATTGAGTCTTAAGTTGAGCTGCTTGAAATAAAGGATTCTTATTTTCTGAGTGTGCTGAGAAATTACTCTTCAGATTGCTCCCAATTACTGCCTTTTGAAAAGGCTGCTCTTGAAAACTGACTATTGAACCTAAATTCTTTGTTTGCCTGGAATCCAAATACTTCAGTCAAATTTGAAACAATCAGCTCTTTGTCTCTTCTGCTCCCTCTCAAATTTTAAGTAGTTCCACCCAAGGCTAAGCCAAAAGATAAACGATGTCATGCTACATACTAGTTTCTGACCAAGGGAATAACACCTTTAACGAGGTTGCTTGTATGCAGTCATCATAACAGGAGCAAAGACCATTATCCTTCCATTCAATGTTCTTTACATACCCTAGTCTGTCAGTCAAGTCCCAGAGCACATTTGGTGATGGAATTAGAGGAGATCCATCATACAGGACGACTGAAGCCCCTGTGGCAAGTGCAGTGACTAACCAATTCCACATCATCCAGCCAGTCTGGAAAAAAGAAGATACCTACATTAGTTTCTATCTTTGTCAGCTAGTTGTCCGCTTTCCTGGCAGCTCTATCACAGGACCAGGAGTGTTGCTTGCTCTCAGATGCTGGTAGAGGAGCTACAAGCAACTAGAAAATGATGGACAAGTATAGATTTTGGCAGAATCATCTGGACCAAAGCATGCTCCCCACCCTTATTCAAGAGGTGCCATCTTCCCCTCCGCTTTCCTTGCCTGAAGTTTTCCTGCTTTAAGAAACTGTTAAACCCCCACCTGAGTTTATGCCCATCTCTGCTGATTACATCTAATCATATTATTTAAGAATCAGAAAATAAGGCTGGACTACTGTTTTATCTTCTCACCTGTCACAAAACTGGATCAATTACATGTTCCTGATGGATGTTCATCTAGGTTATCCTTACAAATACCTAATTAGATAGGGACTCCACACCTCCCTATACACATACCTTTAAAGCATGAGTCAAGAGACGGGACAAGGTAATTATGATGACTCACCCACGGAGATATTAAACTCACTAGTAGTGTTAAGTTCAGAAAGGAACTCATGAGGAAAGACATAAGCCTTCTCAAACTGTTAGAGTAATAGAAGACTTTGGAATAATTTTCTTTTCCATAGCATTAGAAAAAAGCCACTACATAACTGAATTCCTACATAGATCAGTTTTATTACTTTTCTTTTACTAAGCTTAAAGTTATGCAGCTTCTTTCCTCCCCACTAAAACAAAAAGACATAACAGAAATTCTCATCTTCAGTACAGTCCATCCTTGCATGATGCAGGAAGGTGGAGCCTGTTTTGCAGGTCATATTGATGAGGCAAGTTAGATCGATAAACCTAAGGGACTGTAAAAATCAATCCATTTTCCTCACTAATTAGATCAGAAACATTTAACATGGGTTAGACCTTTCATCAGAAAGGTCCTTGTTGCATTTTATTATTCCACCTGATTTTTTCAAAACTCAGTTAAGTACAACAATCCCTTGCAGAACAACAATTAAAAATATATAAAAATGTACTTGTAGGAAAACCTCTCCCATCTTTATAAGAAAAATGTATTAAAGAACTTCTTTAAATGCCTTAAGCCACACTTGCCGTTGTATAGTACATAATAATATCATTGCTGGTCATGTTGCCATGAAGAATGTGTTCCTTCAGATGCTGTATTAGCGTACCCTAAAGAAAAAAAACAGTGAAAGAAAAAGTTCACATAAATGAAAAGCAGAACTCTGACAGCACATTAAGACTTCAAAAAACCTAACGTTGTCAATCCTTTGCAGGATGTACTCCAGGATTACAGGCAAGTATTTCCTTTTAACCACAGCTGAAGTAAATCCCAGGGCTGATCTACAGCAGCAGCAATTCCATTCTCCACTCTCTCACGTAACTTTTCAGCCTCCCTCATTAGACCTCAGCAATTCCCACTGCACATCACTTGTGATCCATGGAATAACTAACTTCATTCACTTCCAGCTCTGCCCAGCCATCAGAGTTGCAGTGTACTCCATGCAGGCTATAATTTTAACAGCATGGTTTACCAGTTAGATTTTCCACGATAAGCGTTTTGACAGAGTTTCATTTTCAGTATATCCAGGCAACCAGGAGGAATGAAGGACCCAGAGCTGCTATAAACTGCAGCAGCTGTTATACATAAACACTATTTATCCAAACTATCTTATCTATAACATCTAGGAGACAAAAGACCTAACTATACACATCTCTTGTAAACACTGAAGTCACTAGTAAGGTGAAAAAATCTCAGTGTTCAAAGCATCAATATTAACAATAGTTAAATATATTACTTCCTTTCCTCTTTTGTTGGAAATGCCACTGAAGTACCTTTCTGATCACCATTAAAGCATAACTTGTTAGGATAAATAAATTTACAAACTACTTCACTAAGTCACTTCACTGCAGTGAGAAATTAATGTGGTTGATTTTAAAATAAAGATGGTTTTTGCATTTATGCAAGGAGTCATAGAGGAACTATTAAGAGCCTCATAAGCATGAAACAAGATTTATGCTGAAAGAAAAAAGATTACAGATAAACATTTAAAATGAAAAAGGAGAGTCATAAAACTGGCACACGCTTTGGGAGAAGAGGCAGAAAACATTAAATAAAAATAAAGGAGTAAATCTTATTTTCTCTTTGCAACTCAAAGGAAGCAGGTCTGAATTCACCTGCTAGTGTTTGAATACACTAAGCTGTCACAATGCTGCCACCTAGTTATAGCTACCATTATCTACATTTAAAAATGAAAAAACCTCAGGATTTAGAAATACTGTATGTAACTTAACTGTTAAGGTTGCCAAAGAATTGTAGGTTTTAACACAATTATTCCATTTACAAAAGTAAGCACATTGCCTCTGAGAAGAATCGAGAGCACCACACAAAGTGGTGAAATTAAAAGTCAAATTCAATTAAAATAAACATTGGCTTTCTTTTTCTTCTATTTAGTTGTTGCTATTCCACAGTTTTTGGAACCAACAGGAAGTTTTTTAACAATGACTTTAGGTAGATGCTATGAACTATTGCCCTGCAAAAGTGGTAACTCTCAGTCTGGAAACATAGGTACTGTGGCAGAAGGCACAGCTCTTCTAAACAGCTAATGGCCCAAGATGCTTTCGCAAGTTTATTTATAGCACTTGTTTATTTATAGGACTTGTATGACCCTCAAAATAAATCCTAAGCATTTAGCATTTCATGACACGGATCTGGCAGCTGATAAAAACTTACTGGTCTGCTTGTCTTCACTGGGCTTAACATACAGCTGATAAAGTGCTGAGCATCTGGATGTCAAAAAAATCAGTAGGCACTGCTGCTCCTGAGCCACACTATCAGCACATAAGGGACCAGTGCTAAGCGGTTACACAGTTGGGATCGAGCAGCTACCCATGGCTGCTGGCTCTGGTCTCAAACCAGCAGTGCTCCCTTTACAGCATTCAAAAAGTCTGAGAATGAAAAATCCTCAGAGTAGTTTGTCTACAGTTAACACAAGAAGTCTGTAGCAGTGCAGCTACTTAAGTCCAAGTCTTGCGAGTCCTTATGATGGATAGAAATGAACTGATTAAGATTTTACCAAAAAAAATCTCTCCTTAGACAGCTGGGAATATTAAATAACTGAAAAGGGGCCTATATGAATAGGGCAAGAAGGAGAACCATCATTTTTAGGGCTTCAGACTAACAATTACTCACTAATGTTTTTCAATAACCTTCCAAATGTCTTTCTGTAGCACACCCAATTGTTCAATACAATACAGTTTTGCTTCCAAGACCACAAGAATCTTACTCCCTCTGAGGAACTACTTTTTAAATTATCTCATATGGCCTGACTTCATTTTCATTATTTACATATGTTATTTCACTGTGTGTCAAGAAAACAGTATGTGCAGAGAAAACAGACTAGAAACATACTGCAGAATTAGATAAACTGAGTTGTGAATTTCAAGTAAGCTGCCTGTTAGCATCTATAAGATCAGTACAGGAACAAAACAGCATTGAAGCGTACTGCAAATAAGCAATAATTGAAACGTCTTTACTGAAATGTCATCTCTTCTTGCGTTTTTAACTATCAAAACCAAACTTCAGTTAATCTGAGGCTGGAAAATAAGACAAAGACCATGGGCTTATTCTGCTTTTGTTGAAATCGGTGAGAATCCTATTAATTACAGTGGAAACAAGATTAAGCCAAGAACAGAGGAACCCAATCAAGTATGCAGAAGCCATCTAAGAATTTCTTTGCATGGATTTTATTGTAGGCCTTGCTCAAACTGACACATACAAAGCATGCAGGCCAAGGAAGTCTCTGATGAAACAATGTGCTTTTAGGCCAGAGCTGTTAGCACCAGAACATAAGAAAAAAAATCACCGTGCAACACAGGAACTACAGAGCTGCTCAGTGGGAACACAGAATCCTCATAAATAACATTCTATTCAACAAACCACCACATTGCCTCCTCCCCAGCAAGTATGTGTAGTCTGTACCTAAAGTCTAAGGTAGCTCTGTATGAACTGAAGAGATGATTTAGATGGAGAGCAGAGGCATGAGATTAAGGGCAAGCTAAGCAGCCCCAGAGAAAACATGGGAAAAGAAAGAAACTTTGCAACACAGAAAAGTCCTGTTGTATGATCTACATCTGTGTTTTTTATCTCCCTACTGTTTATCATGCACTGCCGAACAAAACACCTGCCCTGATTTTGCTCATCCATCTTTGCAAGTACTTAATCAGTCTAAAGCCAGCACAGCTTCAAATTTCAAAATACACTTTTCTTCTTCATATAGGATTTTTGTCCCAAAGGGACCATTCTATGTCACATGCCTGGTATGATCTCCTATTGACAATATAAAGAGCAGAACGCTTACAGGCAGCATGGGATTTGTCTGTGGGCAAATCCTCTGGTCCTTGCCATTAAAGAGGCAAGAACACACAGACCTATGGGTGTTACAGTGATCCTGCCCTCAGGCTACCTACACAACTCTACAGCCAGTCTCAGGATGCTCATCCTGACTTCCAGAGCAAATAGCAGAAGCAATGGACTCTGGCTAATAGTTGTGCCATTTAATTTATACAAGTTGGTACAGATGTGCTAGACAACACATTCTGCCTGCCTTAAGCGGGCAAAGCCCTGCCTTTTATTAAGGACTATAATAATGGCAGAGCTAAACACTACGTGTGACTGCTGGAGTCTTTTCCTGACCTTTGTAAGTTGCCTAGAACAACTTTTAGAACATGAATAGTAAGTAGAAAGCATGTGAGCATGGATCATTCTGGCGGTAACATTGTATATACCTTTAGTCACAAGACACTGCCTAAAGCAAAGCTTCCATACAAAGCAAAACCTACACCCAAATTGATGCCAATACCTTCTGGCTTCCGTCCTTAAGAAAGGATCAATGAGGATGACGTGCTCTGAACTGATAAATGTAGGGAGTAAAGTTTAAGGTCAAGAAAATTCTACATAATAGAAACTGCACACTCCCTGTGGGCCTCAACTTGACAGTGGCCAAAAATCAGTTCCAAGCACCCAATTCAATTGCTCTGGCCTTTTTTCCCACAAGAATCAGTTGGGCCAGTTCTCCTAGTACTTTTGTGACAGACACCTGATCGCAGGAAATAGCTGAAATCTCCAAAAGGTCTCCACACCTATCTCTCAACCGAATTATTTTATATCCTTATTAATCCATATTTGCTTTCAAATAGTCACTTACAAATAGAAAGTTTCATTGCAAGTTACTGAAAAACTGTCAGCAATCAATTCTTTCTTGGAGTACATAATGAGATGATACTGTTAAAAGAAAAGTGTAACCCAGGTAGTTAAATATAGATACTGCAGCTCCAGGAGGAAAGACATACCCCTGCTGAATGAACCATGCATTTTGGTGCCCCTGTTGTGCCTGATGAATACATGATAAAGAGAGGATGACTGAAAGGCAGCTGTTCAAACTCCAGTTGGGGGGCCTGGTCTCCTTTCCCAGTAGCAAGGAAGTCTTCTAAAAAGACACTGCATAAGAGAATAAAGGAACATTTCAAAATTTTTTTAAAAGCATTACCCCAGCCCATATGAAATTACCTCTGCATCTAATAGTTCTTTTACAATAAACCGTATACTCAAACTACATATATTATTTTTATTCCTAGTCTTTCTACTCTTTGTCTGAATTGGTAGTTGTTTTGTTTCCTTTTTCTGTTTTAAAATAAAGCATTAGTATAATATAGATGTAACATAACTAAGTCCAGCCAATAAACCTGCACCTATGATCAGCTGCCAGCCTTAACAGCTCGAAGCAGACAATCTGACCCTCAACACAAAGTCTGGAACTCAGCCATTTCCAAAAGGTATCTAACATACATAATCCAGACCACTAAATAAGCAAAACAAGTTTTCTCTAAAAATGTCACTTAAATTAACTGTTCATTTCTGTAAGCCACTTTCTTCCCCTATTGAATTTTGCCTTCTTTTGAGAATCATTAATACCAACAGCAGTTTTGTATGTTGTTTCAGATTTTTTGCTGCTTCTACTTCTGTTTTCAGTACGAAGCTGGACCCACATTAGAAAATCTGGCTAAATCATAGCATTTGTATGTTCAAGAGGTCAGACAGTTTCGATAGCTATCAGCATCTCATCCCTCGTTAGGGCAGTCATAGCTCAGAAGCTCCCATTACCTGTTTGGAATCTTAGAAATATCTATGGTTTCTCTTGAGGAGACATATGGAATCACCACCACTTTTTTTATATCCGGAAGCCCTAGAAGAAGAAAAAAATTATTTCCTACATTCAGTTACATAAACTGAAGGTCTTTTCTGTCTGATTGGATCATACAGTGTAAAGCACTAAGTAACAGAAATAGTTCTGATGCACGGCGTATTGGATATAGTTTTAAATGTTAAAAACCCCAGAAGACTAAATTGTTACTTAAGATCCGATTTCCTTAATACTACCAGCCTTTTAAAAATACATATGTAATTCTGCAAGCTTTACTGCTGTAATACCTCTTCATTTGTCTTCAGCAGCACTTCACTTGGGCTTAAAAAACCCAGTATCATCACTCCCTGTTCCCCCACTTATACTGCCAACTAATCTATGATGATATATTTAAGCTAAGCTAAAAGACGTACAATTACAGAAAGGACTGGTTAGTTTTTACTCAAATCAGTTCTGCAATTCTAAGTGGCCACAGAGATACTCTAAAAGAGGAAGGACAGTGACAAGGAGTCAGAAGTATCACTTATAGTGGCAGTGCAGGCTTTGCATGCCCACAGAACTACAGCATAACTAAGACTAGATGCTATTCAGTGAAATACCTTTTACCACACTAAGCAGCTTTTCCAAGTGGTTATGTTCTTTGCCATTGTATATAACAGCTTCAACAGAGAAAATGAGCTTAGGCTGAATTTGGGAAAATCTGTCCAGCACACCCTAGGGACAAAGAGAAAAACAAGTTAAAAAATTAATTGCTACAGTACGAAAATCAACTGAATGCTAAATGCAAATCTCAAGTCAAGCAACAAATAAGGACAGGAATTAGCAGAATTGTTAAAAGGCTGCCTGCCTTTCACTCACCCAAGAGCTTCAAAGTACAACGGGTTTGTAACAATCTATTTCATGACCCCCAAATACATCAACCAATAACAAAGATAAGATCACCACAGATCACAGAACACTATTCACTGAAGGATCAACTTCAAAGCTACCTAAGCTGTTAAAAATTCACCTTGAGAAAGACTTGCAAAGTCACCTAAAGATGATAAGCACCTAACTAACATGAGCAGGAGTTAGGTACCTAATTTACTTGAAGGCCCACAAGACTCCTGCCTGCATCTGCCGGCAAGTGCTCTCTATGCCCTTGTAAACTGCCCCCAGTGCTGCTTTGACAATGTACCAGTAGTCTGGTAGTCTGCACGGGGGGAAAACTGAAAAACAGTGGTGTTCTGGAAGATGCATTTCTCACATGGCAAGGTGGCACTTCACATGAACTCACAGCTTTGTTCTGCTACACTTAAAGCAAACTGTACCACTGATTTTTACCAGAACAACTAGATATTGAAAACATACACACCACCACCAAAACACTACCACAGCTCCTTTAGAACCTCTGGGGCAGGATGCATTCAAAGGCTAAGTTTTCAGGCATCTCCTCCAGCTTACACTGTTTTCAGGAATTTACCAGTTATTATCACACTTGAGAAAAACCCTTCTGGCATTTATTTTTTTCAGGTACACTGCATGCAGCAGCTTACCAAAAATGGATCTTTTTGTATTCAACAGCAAGAAGAAACTCCTTTTAGTAAAAGCTCTCTCAGCACACAGTAATGTTCAACCCTTTCTAGCTATATTACTTTAAATATTAATAACCACAAGATTACTCAATACTATAAAATTGTCAGCTAACTGTTCAAGAACGATCTCCTAAATCTTGTTAAAAAAAAAAAAAAAATCAGACTTTAGTCATGTGCTTATTCTTCCCAGAAATCTTTATTTTTCTGTCTCCTGCTTTGTCCTCTACTTTGCAGCCAAAATGAGGGACAAATTATTACCAAATCAAAAGACCAAGGCAAAAGCATCACAATCAACTAATCTCTATTAAACTTCTCTCCAAGCTGGGCCGGTCAGAGTTTCAAGAAAGCTAACTGCCAAAAGTACAGAGGTCCTGTCCTGACAACTTTTCCACATTACCTTTTTAGGAAGGCTCACAAACACCAAAGGTAAGGTAGAGCGATATGACTAATTATAAATACGCAATTGTCTCTACTGAATGTCACTTCACAGCTTTCTCTCCTATCACCTAAAGATGCATTTCTTTTTCCTTGTTCATGTCATAAGAAAATACAGTAACAATGCATTGACACCCAGCTTTATCAATTAGTTTAAAAAAAAAATCTGTTTCTGTGGCAGAAAATGTGTTCAAGAAGCCCCTGATGCATTAGCTAACAAACTCAAATATAGATTTAATTAATACATTGAAGTTACTGTCTAAGAGTATGAAATAAAATTTCCTGTTCTTAGGTATGTTATCATACTTACCTCTTTGTACCATTTTGAAAGAATGGACCAAGCAGCCAAATTACAGGGAGCATGTCCGTACCTGTGTGTGTGCACGCGTATACACACCCATGCTGAGCAGAGCATACATACCCCATATCCATGCTGCCTGATGTTTAAAAATGAAGACCAGTGAGAGGACTAAGAGTACTCTAACAGAAGAATCAAATCTGAAGAAAAGTGTGAATCAGAAACAGAGATGACTACAATTCTCAGGGTCTCACTAATCCTACTAACACACCCAGTTGGATTCATTAGCACTGGCAGGACCAAATCCCACAGGGCAGCCTGGTGTGATACAAAGGGAATACAAACAGATGGAACATGTAATTGCTACACTAGAACTTTAATCCAACCAGATGGCTCAGCAAGGAATTGCTTTCATGAAAAGCTCAGGTATACCAAATATGGCTCGTTCTAGTTGGTAAGTCTCAAATCCCATACTAAGAATTTTGCAGGACCCCATGAACAAAGCCACACCGACTTTCCTAGGGCTCACGGAAGGTTTCTCACACAGTTCTAAGAGCAGGGCCTCTTTTTAAACTTGCATATCCAACAATTTCTTATGCACAGGCTGCAAAGAACCATGTCCTATTAATGTAAGTGGGTAACAGGGACTAGAGAAATTAAGCAAAAGCTGCCAAGAGTGGCATTCTGCGTGGGAGGGAGCTCACTGGTTCTCTGACAGCAGACTTCCTGAACGCCTGTGAAGTCTTTACATGTACGGCATTCAGAGCCTGCCACGTGTAGGCAGTTCTGAGAAGTGACATTTCTAAGCTTCACAAAATATATATACACAATTGGATTTGAAATGTTGAAAACACTACACCATTTCCCAAAACACAAACAAAATCTTCATTTATGTTAACAGGGCTAATGCAACTGCACAGAAGGAGGAATGAATCTCTTTCCCTTAGGGTAGAAGCAAATAACCCCGCGGACCTCTGCTGATCTCCCTCAAGATTTTAGGGTTTGAATTCATGCCAACACATGCTGTCAAGCCAAAGGAGAATAAATTATATCAATGGCACTGTGGCTTCAAGGCTAAGTTTCATTAAAAAAACCTATCACAAAAACTAAATAAAGCTGGGCACTGAAAATAACAGCATATCAACATGGACAGAAGCCATACTAGTACTCTGTAAGGCAAGCAAAATGAACAATCTTCCCCCAGATGAGAGATCAAATCACATTGCAAGGAAAATACTCCATACTGTCATTTTCTGAGCAAGCAGAAAATATGTGTAGAACAGATTGATCATTACATACTGTAATGATTTTTTTAATCATTTTTTCCAATGATACACCCTCAGGTGTAAGAGTGGAATGCTGCTGCCCTCTAGCGCTAATCCAGAGATGACACTTCCATACATTTAACCAGCTACTGGGATTAAACACTGAGATTGAGGGTATATGTTATCTAAACCTTCGGTATTTTCTGTGTTCTGCAATGCTCAAACAGCACATTCTCCAAATACTTTCATGCAAACTTTTAGATAGAAGAAAGGTTCAACACTCCATTTTAGAAGTGATTTGTATCAGTTGCTGCTTATCATGTGTGCTAAGACTTTCCAAAGAAAGCAGACTATATTCCCAAAGCTTCCAGGGCACATTGTAACACCTGTTTGGATATCCAGCATTTATTCCTACACTAAGAGTTAAACAGGTTAGTGATATCAGCCTGAAATTCCTTACCTTATTGGCAAACAAAGCCTTCTGGAAAAGGCCAACTGGGGTGCTGCTCAGTTTACCCACATAGGAGGTAGAGGAAGAGACTTCTTAGGCAAGGAAACTGGAGCACAGCTAAGCAGCGTGGGGAAAGATATGGGAAGGAACGGCCAAGCCCCAGACAACTCTGTTGCATTGCTGCTCATTTGCACATTTAATACAATAAAAGCTCACCAAGACTATAGATTCCGCCTGAAAATATCTCAACAGTGAGTTAGCTAAAGATACTCAAATTACTATGCTGAAAGTCATTACTGACAACTAAAAGCATGGGGTTTTGTGCAGTTTGTGGTAGCTAGAAAAAAATCTGGTTTACTTGGCTGTACCAGCAGGTGGCAGTAAGAGTAAACCGAACAGAATCGATCTGCCACTTTATCACCTTCACATTTGTCTGAAACACAATGGTAACTTTTCTGGAATGTGCAGTAAGGCTACTCACATTAATGCCAAAGTCTGGTGATGTTGAACTCCAGATAGCACCAATACTTGCAGCAGCCAGCATTGCTTCCACCGCATGAATGCTGTTTGGTAAATAACCTATGGCAGAATTTGAATGGTTAGAGATGGAAGCAAACTAAAGCAAACCAAGTCTTACAGTAAACATAACGTATATGATAGCCAGTTTAAACAGATAAAAACTGAAAAATCCTGGACTGAAGCATCCTTTAAAGTTTTCCACACAGGTACAATGTCCTCCTTCGAAGTCAAATCAGTTACACAAGGAATTAAAATAATTTTATTTATAGAAATAGTTGTATCAGTTTTTGTATCTACAAGGTTACTCCCAACTTATAAATGTTTCTGCTTAATTAATGAGACTCAGGATAAGAGGGCAGCATACTGAAAAGAAGAACCATGAGAGAGTGTAAATTTATGGATTGAATAGGGTACATAGAGACTAATACAGCACCATGCAAGGTAACCAAACAGTTCTGTAGAAACAGCCAGAACAAGTATCTGGAAGGAAAGGTGATAAATACTCAGTTCAAAAGCAGAGATTCAGCTTTACAAAACTAAACTTTGTCTAGTAAACTCTGGCAGAATCTTAAACACGAACAAGCAAAACCAGTGTCTCAGCTGATGAGGGAATAATACAGCAGGACAAGCCCTGGGAACACTCCTACACAGATGTAGCTCTTCAGGTTCATCTCATTAGCTTGCACTAAGATCAAGATTTAATTCAATTTATCAAGGCATACAGAAGAAATTAACATCAAGAAAGTTAGCTTTTCAGTGGCCTCAATTTGAGCAACTCTTCAGAATGTGCTGGGTAGCTGAGATTGATCTACTTTAGTGTAGTTTGTGAATTTCAGTTGCATGTTTTCATTTGTGGGTTGGATTCTGATCAGTTGACAGTCAAAGATCTGGAGTTTCAGATGATTCCTCTTAAGAAACCAGAAAGGATGTCCGAGTACCTTAAAAAAGGGACTTGACAGGCCTAACTGCACTACTTGTACTTCTAAATAGAATTCAGTGTTTGAAAGCAAACTTAAATGGCATTAAAAATGCCTTCCAACCTGTTTAACAGAAGTGGTGAGCTCCAACAGATTGTGGACTGCAGTGCAAGTTGTAGGTGCTCCACAAGTATCTACCAGACAGCAAAAACTCACTAGTGCTAGGCACCTTTCAAAGATAGATATTTATGGATGTACTTTTCAGGACAGTAACTAAGATCACAGGTCTCAGTAGCAATTTCTGTTACATTATCAAGTAGGAGGGCACTGAGCTCAATTTTTGCCAGTTTGTCTCCACAGCTTGAAAAAATCCATCCTTTAACTTTTTTACAAAGTAGACTTTAAAAGTAAGTCTAATTTAAACTGAGATTTCCCTTCACAATTCAAAGATTAGTGAAATCAGTTTCCTAAACTAGTTTGACCACTTCAGTTAATCTGTAAACTGCTGTGCTTTTGGGACTAGCAACTTTGAAAGCAGCATTATGACTTAAGCCCAACAATTTCTGGAAGAAACAACTGTGCATAAAAACCTCATACCATGTTAAGATATAAATTACTCCCTAGAACTGCCTATAGGTTGTGGTGTTTTGTTCAGTGAAGTTCTTAAGTACATAAACCACAGCAAAACCTCAAGCCCATGAAGGCACTGTTTATTTTGTTGTTTTTCCCTTAGGGTCAAGGTTTATGACACAAGGTACAGCATCCCAAAATTTTAGTGATTTTTTCCTTTAAAATAAGTCTTCCTCCCTGAACAGTAATTTGAAATATATGGACCAGAACAGACAAGTGTCATTTTGTGTGATTGAAGCAGTTCTTTTTTAATTGACGCCAAATATTTCCACTGAGCATTTCTTGGATGGGGTTATCAGGGGGCCAGAGTGCAATGAAAACTGAAAGATGTCTCTTCATGCTTTGGAGCAGTCACTACCTTGCCATAGCTTATAAGCATCAGTTCTATTACAAGTGCTCCTTTGCACCACTCCTACAAAAGCCCTCAAGGCAAGAACACACCTGCTTATTGTGAGCCAGACAATTAAATCATTACTTTCATTTGTCAGTTGGCTTTCAGGTGGTGGTTGAATTTTAGAGGATATCAGCCAAAACTGCCAAAAGATATGAAACATGCAAGGCAACTTACTCTGATTTGTGTATCTTTACCTGACATTGCAGGCAGCCAGCCTGCTCACTCGGATTTTCAGATATTTGTCATAATCCCCAACACCAGGTATTATGAATAAAAATGTGGTTCTGTTCTGGAAAGAGATCCTCCAAACATAGCAATGTAAGAATTCATGTTGCTTCACTCGACAGCTCCCAACTCCCAATGACACAAACTACTTCTCCTATCAGTCTTTCAGATTAAAACTTGATTCTCAGAAATAAAAGTAGTTTCTCTCACATCAGAGATTCTACAAACCAATTACAGCAACTGCCATGTACGTAAAACTCTCTGCATTTGACTGTGCCCCTTGAGATATCAACTGACTCCTCAAAGCATTCAGTAGGCTGACGCAGGACGTAAGTGTCTAAAACTTGGTGAACAGAAATGCTAACAAAGAGGATGAAAAATCCAACTTTTTTTAGCTGGATCCACATCAAGGGTCACAGAACAGTGACCTGTGTACAGAAGCTCTGTATTACAGAAGAATAATGGTACAGCTAATTTAAATATTCATCATACTTTTGTCCATATATTTAACTAGAGCCTCCACGTTCCTTGATATGATGATACTTCAGCTGAGGATCAAAACTAGTATTTGTCAACATGGGTAAAGGTATTTCTTTATCTCTGTATCTTAGCTTACCCCTTTCTTGAAGCTGGTAAGAAAGGTGGAAACTACCTTCTGTTACTAGAAAGAGGAGGATCTTCACACCTTCTTTAGGTGAACTAGAAAGCAATTCAACAGAGGGCTCAAAACACAGGAGCTGGGAACCCAGCAACTAGGAATTCAGAGTATGACATACCAAGGGTCCTAGCAGCACTCCTCCTGACTCATAAGTATGTATAAAATCTCCATAAGGATAGAGTAGTACAAACTTTGACATAAAACCTGTGACAAATCTCTAAGCAGGACAAGTGGTATCTTAAAAACACGGTATGGATTTTTTTTTTTTTTAGGAGGCACTTACAGCCTGATCTGCTCAGGACAGCATTTCCTGTCAGTTGCCATTTACTTAATCTATCATACACTGAGATTAAACTAGATTTGCTCATTTACACTACAATACTTTACCAACAGAATAGATGAAAGCTGTAGTCCAAGAATTTCTGGTACAATCATGCTAGAAGCTATGACACAAGTCTCATTTCTCAGAGTGCTGAGAACACACTCCTGCAAGTATCTACTGCCATCATAAAGTAGAATAAATGTATATTCAGAAACAGAAGCATCCAAACATTTGTATTCATCTGAATGAAAAACCCCACAAACTTGGACCCTGCACCAAAGACGTAGTTCAAGCCTTGAAAGAATGCATCAGGAAGAAGGAAAGCAGGGGGCTGCAACCCAAATAGCCTCTCAATGGCTTACACTATTGATCTATATCAGCTCTAAAACAGAAGAGAATTCGAAGACCAGACTTTTAGTTTTTCTTTTTGATGTTAATATACCATTTTATACTCCTGTAGGACTTCAAAGTGGTCATCCTACCTAACATTACTGTGGCCTTAGACTGTTAGTAACATGCTAATCTTCTTACAAAGCTAGCTTTAAAACCCACGTAAGCAACTAGGGCTAATACAGTTACTATAGATAAAACACCAGCTTTAAACAATGTAATTCATTGATGTTTTGTTGAGGATTTTTTGTGTGAACACATGGGGAAGATTAGTTTGTTTTTAACTGCTGACTTGTAATAGAACAAAGCTGGCTACAGGGATATAATAGAAGCAACCTATCCGGAGATGAAAAACACAAATAGTCCCTGTTTTATTTTATTCCTGCTGCAGTCATTGTTATTTGCCAAACAGATGGCCAGTGGAAGACCACGAGTACTTCACATGTGGATTTGTGTAGCTTGCATTGGGTATCGTATCTGTTTCCTCCAGCTGTTCCAAGCATCACTGACAGTACTGCAAGACATGTTTAGAAGAAGAGTTATATCTCACCACACATCTGCTTCAATTATGTTTACTATTAAGTGCTACCTCCTTAGTGATGGAAAGGGAAGACTAGGATGAAATCAAGCTGAAAACATGCTGACATCGCTGCTTGTCTGCCCACATTCACCCACCTCCAACTTTAACTTACTATTACTGTCATGATGCAACCATGAATTGTATTGAACAAACTAGGGGATATGTTAAGTATAATAAAAAGTTAAAGTAGTCTTGTCTTAGAGGCAGTAAAGCATGGAGATAAAATTCACAAGAAGAAAACAATGTTAATGGTCTTGTGTGTAATTCTAACAGCTCAAGATTTTAAGTAATTTTAAGAGAAAGAGACAAAGGGCATCAGAGCCTGGCAGGCTGATGAGGTGCTAGGCAACTGTAATAAATAGAAGGGAGATATCTTATTAATTTTAAAAGCTGATTTTTCAGAAGCAGTAAAAGCATGCACTGTATTACTGCTGTAAACCACATGAAGCACCCTTCCTTCTGCCATCTGCTATAAATTTTGGAACAAATTAGGTCCCAGTAGATTTTTGGCATGCTTTGGAGAGCCTGATCTTTGGTAACAAGTGCGTGTATGACTCAAACTTTGCCATCCAACACTTCAAATCCCAAATTGAAATGGGGGAGGGATCTTGAGAACAGCCTGCAGCCTCAACCTCTGACTGTGATGTTACATTTCAGCTCTTCCAAGAACTGCCAATATCCTCTGGCATAGGAGAGAACCATATGAAAGACGTTAGGACCCAATTTAACGTATATATTTCTATCTCTCTAAATAGCTGGATTGCTGTTAAAAATCCCATTGGATGTCATTCACGGGGAAGCCCTCCCTAGATATGGGCTGCTGCCCAAGGCAAAGCAATCTGTCAGAGTCAGGAGTGGAGGACCAGGGGCACCAGGGAAAGGGAAGGAGGGGGAAATGCGCAACAGCTCAACTGATGGGAGCTGATACAGGTTCATCTGACTGAAAATCATAAGGAAAAGAATCTCTCACCAGCTGGGGTAAGAGGGCAGAGTGGAAAAAAGTAGAATGTAAGAAATTGCCTAGAAGAAAAAAAGCACATGAAGACTCTGGATAATCTAAAAAGCTCTACATGAGCCCAAAAACATACTGCAATTTTAAGGAAGCAAAGAGGTTGCCTAGATTCATTAAATTTTTCTGCTACCAAAAGTAAAGGGCTTTTAAGAACTCCAAGCACAATGCAAGCAGGCTTCCATAAATAAGCTTTAACTGCTCATAAAGACATGCTTAAGCAATTGAAATGCTCAAGGGGCCCAGCCCAGACACTTGGTACCAACAGCAGCTGGGCAGAAAGGTCTCTGCTCTGGAAGTGCCGGACAGGAAACTTTTGCTCAGGAAAAAGCACAAAAAGGCCAAGGGGTGGGGGGTGGGGGGAAGAGACCTGCAGTTTACTCAAACGATGGGCACTTATCTTCAGAGAATGGTTTTCATAGTATTTTCAATGTATTTATTTCCTTTTTCATTTGTTTTGTTTTTTAAATAACAGTAACACCACCAGATAGCCAGAGACTGCAATACATGCCTTCTCTTAGAGATCATAAAAATCCTTCCAGGCTTCCCACTGGAGTTAACACACACATTTTCTCTCCCAAGAGCAGGTCAAAGTGCACAATTAAAATCCTACCCTTTCTGGGGAAGGAAGCCCTGACATTAAGGATGAACTTAAGAGAAACTTGGAATTGCTACCTTGCACAAGCATATAAAAAATGCCGTATAAATAAAAATAAGCAGTATCTAAAGCATACTATTTTATTCATACAATCTTACTTTTAGAAAGTATCAACTATGCTTTTTAATTTAAATAGGAGGTGAGCCAGCTGCCAAAACAACAATCAAGATTCAACAGTCAGCCAGCCTCCAGTTGTACTAAGCAAAATACTGTCGTTAACTAAAAGGGACTGTTACTAAAATTATAATAGCATTATTAGCTTAATTATTAGCACCACTGACTACAGCTGTATTTCAATGGCACATTTTCTCCAGCTACAGGACACATTTCCCCTGCATACTACACCTTAATAAGAACTGCTCACAAGATGAGCACAAACCAGCATATTTTGTCTTCTTTTCCCAAACTTAGTATTTCTAACTGGTTTTGATTCCAGGAATTAAGCAGTGTTAATCAGGTTGCAAACAGGACTTTAATTCATACCTCAGAACACAAAATCTCCTGTAGATAAAATTCTTTAATCTTAATTCAGAACGATTGTTCCCATTAAATGTGACTGTACCTGGTCATACTTGCATCAGTATTACATCTGTTACCCTAGTAAGCAGTATTTTCTTCCTGGAGACTAAAACCCTCTCATTTAGCATCAGACACCAATATGCAACATCTGAAAAATGGACTTTAACCTGAGAATTAGGGCAGCAGAGAAGAGCAGGTTTCTACTCACAGGAACACACCAAAGCTACAGCTGTGGCTACTCACAAGTTTACAGCTACAGTCCTCCCCTAGTGTAGTGTGTTTACACACACATAATTTTCATTCACACAAAAGGGGAAGACATATCCAGTAATTACTCTTCTGCGCTGTCCATCACTTTCCCACACCCCATTTCATCATATTACGGGATCTGAAACTGGTACAAAATGCCCCTTTGGCCACTTACGCATGAGATTTAATCCTTTAGTTTAGCATAACAAGCAATAAACATAGAAGAACTGTTTTGAGCCCTGTTATGACTTTTTCTACTTACTTATAAAACAATATGGAATAGCGTATTAAATCCCCACAAGCAGTCTACAATACAGAGCATTTGAATGTTTTGTACATCAGGAGAAATTTCATTGCAAAAGTCGAAAGAGTGCATTTGGTGTGTTTCACAACAACAAACAACATTTACAGAAAGCATTAAAAGGGGGCAACAAAAACCTGACTAGGACTTTGATTGGTTTCATGATGTCCAAGTTTCCAGTTATATGCATAATTAGATACTGTTTTGCCAATGTCTTTGGAGCAACTTACTAATACACACAACCGACTTTTACCATTTGATGTAGACATCAGAGGACAGGTAGTAAGAAACACTACACTGAAGTTCTAAATACTCAAACTTCGTAGAGTCTAAGTTTTCCTATTCATTAGTTTGGTTTCAGACAGGCAAACATGATAGTGTTAAGATCGAAAACGGAGATAAAATTAGAGCATCTTAACTTAGTCTTTATTCAGACAAACCTTCCTGACTTTGCTGGATGGTTCANTTGAGATACAAACATGATAGTGTTAAGATCGAAAACGGAGATAAAATTAGAGCATCTTAACTTAGTCTTTATTCAGACAAACCTTCCTGACTTTGCTGGATGGTTCATACCCAATTAAGGATTTCGCTCTAGTCCTATGAAAAAAACAAGCCACCAGCTGTGATAATTAAATGTTCAGTTACCAGTTCTGTAGAATACTCACACCATATGCATGAAATACGAGCTTTCTTGAGTATATTTTGCTTTCCAGATCATATTTGCAGGTTTAATAAAAACAGTAATGCATACCCTTCTGTTTCTGAAGACATGGCTTTGAGTTCTGGTTTGTAACATGCAGAAAACAAAGTTTCATCACTTTGAGTTTGCATCATATAAGAATTTACACATACTTCGGATAATGGCCAAGTATTGCTCAAAGAACACTGACTCGAGTAGTAAGATGGATATGCACAGCAGCAGAACTACAGGTAGGAGCCAAGGAGGTTCAAGGATATTGCAGTTTTGACTTTAGTCCTGTCATTGTGGTGCAAGAGTGTATGTCACAGAGCACATGAAGTAGACATGAAGCAGCTCAGCTGGAAGATCAAACCCAGCAATTCCAAAATAAATAGACTGAGGCCAGCAACTCCATTCTATGTCTGGACTGCGTACTGTACAAGCTGTTCAGAAGACAAAAAACTGCTTATATAGAAAAATCCATATGATGGTCTTACAACAAGAAATATTACTCTAGAAATTTTTGTGAGTTACTGAAAGGATCACAGGGTTCTAACTACTAAGCTCTGCATTGGTATGACTTGAAGAGTTACGGCTCACCAGCTGTTCGCTACCACCATTCTGTAAGGCACTGCTCCCAAAAGCACTGGTGGTAGAAGGTAGTACAAGTCCGTTCCTCAAGAACTGCAGTTCACAGGGCACCATATTACCTGGGGCCACAGGGTCAGTCATTGCCAGCTGGCACCAGAAAAACCAACCTTTCCAAGACTGCCCCCGTGTGCATCTCCCAGACCTTGCAAGTCAAGGCTCAGCTAGATGCAAAGTCTCCATCGCTTCCACAGACTGCTTATGAAGCAGACCTTAGTGAAGCTATGAATGAGGTATTTTCCTTCCCCCTCCAGTGCTAGAGAACTTGCAGGCTAATCCAGGTTCCTTCCCTCTAGAAGCATATTTCGTACAAATGTAAATATAGCAGCATAAGAGCCTTTTCTTCAGAATGTTTCTGTGAAATAGTATTTCATATTCATGTTTCTATAACCTTGACTACTCACTTGCATATTTCAGGAAAATTTCACCTCTTGTCCCTTAAAAAAAGCTACTCACCCACAACTCTGTCTCCTACTTTTATTCCCATCTTCCTCATGGCTGCAGCATACAAAGCTACAGCTTGTCTCAGTTCTTCAAAAGTAACTTTCAAGATTTCTTCTTTGCCTTCCTCTGAGTAAAGAAGATTAAAACAACCAGTCAGAAATTATGCATTGCAACATAAGTAGAGTCTAGTACAAACAACTAATTCTGGAAGAAAAAGAACACAAAGCAATTTTAGGAGAAGAGTTTCCACTAATAATTACGCTTTTTGCTTTTCAAGTTCCTCTTATGCTATACCAAGTTTTACTTTTTAATGGGAATCAAGTATTAATCAGTAGTATTCATTTAGTGGGCACCAGGACATTTTTAAGGACAGGAACACACATCTGCAAAAATGCAAACTATTCACTGGCAAAAGGTGAGTTCTCAAAGAACATTCTGATAAATAGATTGCACTCACTGAGGCTGCTTTCTAACATGGAAAGAACAACCTCATTTTCCTTTTCTGTTCAGTTTTCTCATTAGGTCTAGGAAGCAGCAACAAGGTGCCAGCTTTAGGTTTTCTTATGGGAAGTCACTGTTGACTAGAAAATCATGCACGTATAGTTAACTAAGGTCTGACTTTCAATATGCTTTTTCAACATCTGTATTTGCCAACATACCAGAAAGCAAATAAACTAAACTGGACTCCATTCATCTCTGAAAAGATCTGCAGGGTGTTTTCGTTTTTGTACTGAATGTCATATGTTACATAGGCTGTTAATAAATCGCTCGTGAAACAATGAACAAGTTTAAGTGTTATGAAAGGCAAAGTTTGTCACCTTAAAGGTCCCTTCCCATACTTCCTCAATGTGACTCCTGCAAACCACTTGGCCTGTCCTAGTTCCAGTATCCAGCACTTCTTATGAAAACACATATGCCAAGGATGTTGCAACAAAAATGTTCTGCACGCCCTGGTACAGCAGGTCCTTGCAGAACTATTACCATCAGTTTAATTTCCTCAAGCAGGGAACAGTATTTTTACTCTTTTGCCTTCTTAAGATTTCTATTCCAGTAAATTCAGATTACATGGAGCAAAAGAGTAGGTTGTCATGGGAAACAACGCAAGTCAGTGTAACATGTAGTTCATAAACTGAGCAGGGATTGCTGACAGATTTTGTGTTCCCAAGTACAAGACAAAAGAGGACTCTGATCTTGCTCCATGATTAAAGCCCCCAGGAGAAGGGAGTCAGAAATAAAAGATTCACAGTGGGAGCCAATGAAAAGTGAAATTGTTTAGGAAAGTTACATTTACATTCCTGTGCTCTATTACACCCACATTGCTCCCACAGAATCATCCCCAGTGAACACACAAATCTGACACAGGTTCCCCAAACACCACTCTGATCTAGCAGTGAGGGGTTAACAAAAAATACTCTGACTTAAGAGATCTTAAGAAGATTAAATACAGCAGAAGGTCATGAAAACAAATGCAGGTGGAAGTCTGTTCACCGCAAAAGTGTGTTCACTCCAGGACTGATACAGTATTCAACTGGAAAATAATGTTGCTCCTGTTGGTATCATCATCTGTGATTACGCGACACAGAGCAGTGAGACTCCAGTACACCCCACGACTTCCTAACAAGAAACAAAATCTACAGGGACAATGTAATCACATGTCAAACTAAATAATTCACTAAGCTGATAATAATTCCTTCAATAATTTGAACTGGAAGTATTTAACACCACCTTTTTCTCAAGTTGCATGTTTAGCTTTTAACATTAACAAATCAATTGCATCAATTCTACATACATTTAGCGTTGACTTACCAATCAGTGTTTGGCTTTGAGTTGTTGCACAAGATGTACTTAACTACATTGATTTCTTTTTCTCCATTAAATAATACATAAGAAGCTAATGATTTCAAAATTTGAAAGGGATGAGTTCATCACTTTGAAGACAGCGTTCTGTTACAAGCCTCATTTCTACTAGACTTCACTAGAGCAATTCTTATTACACCAAAAGCGGGTCACAGATTTTCCCATTCTCTGAACCAGTAGCTGATTTTATATACATATGATCAGACAGGTTTCTTTCAATACCTCTAAGTAGTAAAATGCAACTGCTAAGTATTTCTTCTTCAGCAGTAAGCTTACAGAAGACAATTCTATTGTCTCACATTGTTTAAAAACAGCTATCAGAACAACAGTAGCACGTATGTTAATTCAAAAACTGATCTCCATGAGTCAGAAATCAGAAACTAAGACTTTTAACACCTACATGATCAATCCATAGTTCTGCATAATTTTCTCAGCTAATGAGCTGTAAGACTGCATTGTTTATTGTTAAGCTATTAAGAAGCATCACTGCTTGGTCAGGCTTATGATAAGGATTAGGTCCAGCAAAAGGGAAGCTCAGAACACAACTCCTTAAGGAAGCACTCACACACCTGCGCAGAAGCTAATCCCATCTAACAGATTAGAATAATTTTTTAAAGTTACCGAAGTCAGCAGATACAGGGATATTGTCTTAACATTACCATCCTCATTATGGGTACACCCAGATTTGACTAGACTTAAATCTTCTCCAGCATAACAAAAAATTAAGACTGAGCTTTAGCGTTCCACAAATGTGAAATTCCAAGTCTTCCACGCATGTAACTGTCCTTCCTCTCTGTATTGGCAAAAGCTTGTCAAAAAGCAGAGTTATTCCTACCTATGACCCATGTAGACCTTAGTATTCCCAAGACAAAAGGCATAGGAAGAGGGTGGGAAGGACAGTATCAAGCAACAGCGCCAAAATACTTCCTGAAGGCAAGCATTAGGCAAGTGTTTATGACAAATGTGAAGTAATAGCTCAAATACTGAGTGATGCTAAACACAGCCCGATCGCCACTACCTTGATGCAGTTAAGCGCATTCTAAGAAAACTTCATTTAGCTTGCCAGAGACTTTTCAGAACTATCTATATTCCCAGAGCACATTTTGCTGGTTTTTGCAGAGCTGTATCATAGATTCTGCAGAGTTACTGACTTTATTTTCCTCTCTCCTCCTCACCCAAGCCAGTTTATTTCAAGGCTTCATAAAAAGCAGAGCTGTTTTAAGGCCTAGTCCTGTGAACTATAAATAAACACGAGCCATTAATTCTCTCTTACTTGCTGCATACAGTGCAATCTTGTCATTGTCCTTGTGCTTCAGAAGATTTTCTGCATAGTTCAGACGGCTGCCTTTAAACCATTCTGGAACATCTGCAATACTTTTGGATGTATCAACCACCTGAAAAAAAAAAAATATTCCTGGAAAACTGTAACATAATTTCTTTTTCAGAGCATTGCACAGAGATCAGCTAATTAATTCTGAGCTCTTTATACATTCTATTAGGCAAGAATAATTTCTCCCTGCTTACAGATGGCAAACAGACATTAAATCCTGTAATTACAGGCCTGGAAAAACTAATTGTTTTTCAGCTGTCACATGCAAACACATCATTACAACAAAACTAAAAAAAAAAGTTCCTTGCTGACAGTTCTACCTTGGAATCAGCCTTAAACACATAAGTGAAGCAAACCACTATGGCTACATTCAGACCACAAGATACACAAAAACCACAGTGCACACTGGGGTTTTGCCTGTGGGAACATCCTGAACAGGGACTGAGCTACAGCACACTGCAGCTCTCTACCAGGCCATACGCACCAGTCTCCCTCTTAAAAAAAAATAAAATTAAAAGCATAGGAAGGTGCAAGTACCCATTCTTCCCCAGCATGAGTCACAAGGTACAAGAGACCAACATCAGGAACTTAAGACAATGGTAATTCATATTAACTCTAAACTAAGTGAGTGAACCGTACAGTCAAATATAACTAAAGAGTTCAAGATTTTTATTCCAATTCTCCATTTTTTAGAATTAAGTTGCAGTAAACATTTAAGTACTCCACAGCTTCAGAGTGCAGAAGTACTGCTGTTAACCTCTACAACTACCAAATATCATATTACAAACTGTGAGAGCGCACATTTCTACCACCCTTGATTTGCTGTTTTCTAATTAGAGGGTTCAACAACCCAATAAGCCCATATTAAGTAATTCCTCATTTAGGACTAAGACATGCAAGCAATTGAAAAATGCAATGAAAAGAAGCCACAAAAACATGTTCAGTTGAAACAACTTCCCCCCATCTTGAACGAATTAAGCTTCAAAATATTAAATTACCCCTTGATAAGTCATAGTTAAGACTGTACCTTTAATAAGCGATAGGTAAAGAGCCCCTTAGCATTAGCCACACAGGTGTGTAAATCCCTTCCAAAATGCCCCACTACTTAGAGATTCAACTGCCCAGTAGCACATGTATTTTGCAATCTTTAAATTGAAACTTTATTTTATAGTTGTGTTTTTGAAAGGTTCAGTTTATACCCTCAGGTTCTCTCTCAGGGACTGCACATGCATTACAGAAACAACATTCTTTCAGACCAAATAAAGGGCTCTTCTGGAAGCCAGCTAGAACTCAAAACACCTCCCATTCCAGAAAACCTAATATATCTGTGCTTTGAGATGCGCAGTGCATGTATTAGTGGAGGCAGTCCTAAAATTAATTTTTATAAAAGAAGTTAAAGCTCACGTGGAAGTTCTCTATTGTATTACTTTATTTCAAATGAATTTTCTAAAAATGGGAACTCAAGTATATTCCTTTACTCGTAACAATTAGCTAGAACTGAGTTACAACATTTACAATTTATCAACTCAGGCCGCAGAAATTTTTTATACCAGCATATATTACTGCAGTAATTAGAAGCCACTCTTAAAACTGACTCATTACTGACTTCCTTATCTCGAAGAAAAGCAAGCAGAATGTTTTCAACATTTTCCAGGACAAGATCTAATACAATACTGTTTTTTCCTGAAGTGGAACACCCCATCAAAGAGCTCCACTAGCATAAGGTGCCAGACTCACATCCTGGATGCTCCATTATTTTCTACTCAGGCAATGCCTAAGATTCCTAGTTAAGCCTAGACCACTACTCTTTGGTAGTGGCACTTTGTTACATGAACAACCTGATCTCTCCCTTAAGAGGCAAGTTCTTAGCAAGCAACAGAAACTCCAGGTCTGCTAATTTAGTGGTAGATCCCAGCTAGATCCCAGTTCCAACAAGTCTATAAAAATGCACAGCTCTGCAACAAGCCTTTCACTTCATACAGTCCCAACAAATGCTCAGCAAGTCTACAGCAAAGGGAAAGAAGTGCAGTCTACAGTACTGCTGACTGCAGTCCTCATTAAATGAGTAAGGCTTTACTCCTACTCAGCAGCATTAAGGCATACAAGGCCAATTTGCGCCGTTAGGTGAACATGCCAAGTATCATCTATACTCCCATGCTACCAGCTCTGTTCTACAATTGCTCTTCACAGCAGCTCATCAGTGACCACTTCCCAAGCCTCAGTAGCTACAAGGAAGCATTACATTAGCTGTGTCCTCTGTCCGCACCTCTACTGCATTTCCCCTCCCTGAAGTGGTTTGCTAGTTGTGCTATAACCATGCATTATCATGCCCCAGAGATTCTACTTACCCTAAGCAGAGATTATACCTTTGAGAATGAATCTCACCATTACTATGAGAAAGATAATCCTTGCCTTACTGTGCTACATGGGATGTTCTGTATAACCTGAAGAGCAAAACCACGTGCCTCATGAAAAGCTAGACAGCAGATACTATCAGAATGCTCAACACAGCCCATCCACAGGAAGAGCTGTCAAGTGCTTCTTGTAGAAAAAAGACAAGCAAGTCTAGACTACATTCCTCATTTAAAAATCAGCAGCTACTTGTAACTTGACATAACAATGCCAGTGCTGCCATGCCAGGATAGCTCTGTATACTGCAAGTACCTTTGTTCTTTTCAGAAGTGACATGGATATGAATTGCTACAGAGTCACATGAGCATGTCTACATCAAATACTTAAAACCTTTACTAAGTTTAAATAAAATACTGGCTACCTGTAAACACAAAGTTTTCTTAGAACAACCTGTGAAAGTAGGTGCTGGCTGGGAACAAAGGAGTCAACTCTGGTTCATGAAAAATTTTATTTTCCTCAAAGCATAATGCTTACTTCCAACAAGCACCAGGGATCAAGTTGTAAGACACTTCAAATTTTTCAGCTCTTTAGCTACCACAGAACAGCTCAGTTACCGTGACCAGCCTTTCCTCCTGACATACAACAGAAGTGGACCAACGGTAAGGACTAACAGCAAGCCAGCTTTGGGGCTCAAAGCCTTGAAGCTGACGCTATGCTGACACTAAGGTAAAGTTAAGAGGCAAACAGCAATGTCCATGAAGAGTGAGACAAGTATCTTCTGCAGTACTCGTCTTATCAACTGACTCTGCCTCTCATGTTTTAAGATCTCACATCACAGCAAGACCACTGTAGAATAGGCATGCAGGGGGCTAGAGGCTCATAAGTAGTCTAGTTAAAGCCTTCCTAGACACCCCCATCTTCTTGCTTCTCATCCTTGGGAAACATCCATATTCATGCCACCATTGCTTGCTTCAGTCCCCCTTTAGTTCAACAGCCATTGGTGGTGTCTGGAGGGACAGACTTCCAGGAATACCATTCCTGTAAGGCAAGAGAACAAGAAGTGTAACTGTCCAGCTTGCTCAGTACAGATACAAGGGTACAAAATAGCTCTTCTGAACTGCCTGCTCAGGACAATTTACAACCATGTAGAAACTTAGAAAGATAGCCTTGCTAGCAACACAAAAAATGGAGAAAAGACAATATCCAAATACAACCTGGTCAGATTTTGAACTACCATCTATAGAAAAAAAATGAAAGATTAAGTGTTTACAGTCTTCAGACTACATACTTCAAAAAAGCGGGCTAGTTCTTACATTTTTGCTGAATTCACTCTTCAAAATGGTGGGTCACATTAAAACACCTGAACATGCAGTTTCATGGTAGGAGGAACCAATTTATCACAGCATGCAGTACAGAAGTTTGCAAAACAGGAAAAAAACAAAAGAAACTTACCAGTTCCCTCTGCAGAACTGCCAGTACTCCGGGTGTTCTTCGAACAGATGGCCTCCAGGGATTAAGATACAAGTCCAGTCCTCTCTGCTAAGTCCCAGGAAGGTTCCTCTGCATCAAGCTTTTGAAGTAATTAGTCCATCATCTTCCTCAAATGGAAAACTGGAGGGCGATGTTGATATCCTACCCCAGGACTGCATAAAGGTTCCAGCTTTGCCCTCCATTTGCAAGAGCTTTGAAGTCACCCGTATCTCAAAGCAACACTGTGGTATTCCACCCGTGATTGCGTTCAACCACTGCCATTCCCTCAGAGACATTTCAATGCTACATCTGATTGCAAAGACTTCCATAACTAGTTCTACAAAACTGGAGTGGAACAGGTGTGCTTATCAGGTAAGCTGACTCAGGGAACATAAACATGAACTTGACTGCATGCCAGCATTTACAAAATCAAAATGATATCTACCAGCATAATCCTAAAGCCAAAGGCAATGTATTAGTAGACTCCTCACAAGCAGACAGGACTCCTAATGTGTGTGAGAGCACATGACCACAAGGACACTACAGCAGAACTGTTTATGACAACAGAACTTGAGGATTTCGCTGTCCTAAAGCATACCAGCAACAGAACACCATCTACCACACAAGGAAGTTCAGGTCTATACACCTGACAGATTCTTCATATTACTTGCAAAGGTTCCAGGAACAGGTCAAAAGATTGACTGTAAAACTAGTTTATGTCCCCTTTATGTTGCACTTGACTGTTTAAAATAAATACTGACTTACCTCATCATACAGGCGAGAACATACAATGTTACTGTACTTCCAGAATTCTGCCCAGAAGTCTGAGTAGGATTCCACTGACCACTGGTATAAGTCATCGTAGTTGGCTAGAAGTAACAGATATCTGTTAGCATTATGCAGAGACTTACAGGAATTTAGACAAACTACAATTAGGGATAGGCCAGAAAAAATTTGTGGCTAAAAAACAACCAGCAAGATAAAACTGATCAGAGTAGATCACTTCTTTTCAAGGCAAGTGACTACGGCATCAACAGGAATAGTCTACTTGAACACCTGAACAGATGGCATCCTTTCACCTGACTGTGTTACAAGCTATTTGCCACCACAGAGATAGGGACCTTTTCTAATAACTCTGTGCAATATCTTCTCCCCCCCTGATCTTCAGGACAGAAGTCCGCTTGTTGACACTTACTCTTCCTATCATTTCAACATGATGCTTTCACACAGGAAAAGATAAACAAGTCTTCCTGACAAGAGACATTTGCTGTACAGTTCTAGTCTGGGACCGAAGACCTCCAATAGCATGGTAACATGGAGATTAGATGCACTCTTTATTTAACTGTAATATCAACAGCACTGTTACAAAGGAAGCATGCATTACTTCTCAATAAATAAGGGAACTGACAGATTGCAGCTTACCTTTTCATGCTAAACCAGCATGAATGAAGTGGAGTAAGATGTTTACTAGCTAGACATTAACACCATGACCTGGCACTAAAAACATGGAAATGAGCAGTTTAAGTCTTACATGATTGTGAGACAGATGAAGTAACCAGAGGAATGCACACCAAAAAAAACACAATTCAAACTAAATATGGAAATCCACTGTGTAAAACAGTCTTAGGTATGAATAACTGAAGCCGATTTCTCATCATCAGCTTAAAAGTGACATTCCCAAGTCATGTTCATGCCATCTGAAGCTGTGCCAACAGCCAAATTAAATACCAATATCTGCCACCAGTGACAGTAGTAAGAGTTTCCTGTTCTGCTAACTGTGTCTCCTATTTGACACTTTCAGCTAAACACTTGAAGTCATTTTCTCCAATTATCTTTGGTTTGTTACCCTGTTATCCATCCAATTGCTTCAGAAGTTATCTCTGCATCCTCTTCCTACAAGGAAGACATCTTCCAGCTTTACAAGAGAAAGACACTCAAAACCGTCTCTAGACTCTTACTCACACTTGATCACTCCAGCTGTTTCCCCATCCAGTCTGTCCCTCCCACATCTTACTCCAATCTTTTCCATCCATGTGAGATTACCCTCTAGGTATTACTGACATAGTAGAAGCAAAGGCAAAGACTTCTCCGTAAGTCAACTTTTACCTACATATTGCCTCAATCTCAGCCTCCTACATATCCTTTTTAACACTCCACCCAAGTTACTCTTCACTATTCTGTACACTGCACATCAGCCAGTGCAGGTATAAGACTTTACCAAAGGGAAGTTCAAGCTTCCACCTCCTCCTTCAAAAACCATTTGTACCACATGCTCTGAATCATTTGATAAATGCAAAAAGCTACAAGTCACTACTAATTGGATTTCTCACAATATGAACAGTTTGTTCTGTCTTGTCTACACAGTTTGTCCCTAAATAAACTTTAGCATGCAAGTCCTCCGGGGCACAGGCCTGTTATTCACCAATTAAACATTGCCTCTCACTACTATATTTTCAGGGTTGGACAGAACCATACTGTTTAAAAGGTTATATTGCCCTTAGGTCTCCTCAGTCAGTCCACATCTTGATGTTACATAAAGAATCCATTCTTAGTTGTTGACTAGCACACAGACCAGTGAACATCAGTTCAAATCTAATGGAAGTTGACAAAGGTTTCTATATATGCACAAGAATCCACTTTTAACTGGAGATAGCTGCTTCAAAATGGGGTGAAAAGACTTCTAGTCGTTACAGCCATAAACATGGGCAGCCCACCTGAAACTGCATTCAGCCTTGATCATATGAATACCGGTTACATGACATTTCTCCTCAGGAGTTTGGGAGAAAGTTACTACAGGATTTTAGCTATGTAGCAGGAGAGTTACACACTATACATTTGTGTTCAAATGGGAAGCCCCCCAGCAGTCAGACTAATGACCTGGCTTGCCCACATATTAAGGTCCCAATCAGTGTGCAGAATTGTCTTCCAGACATGAACTGCTAGAAGCACTAGATACATTGCTACAACTCCAAAACGTCTCTTCTTATACCAGACATTTATACTGGACTGCCAAACTTGTCTGGCCACTTGCCAAAACTAGTCCCTCCATCCCCCAGACAAATGATTACAACAAAGCTACACAAGCAACCCAGTCCCCAAATACTTAGGGAGAACAGACAGCATAAAACAAGCTGGTCAGAACTGGAGGGTCTGACACCCACATGCACTGAAGTCCACCTGGTTCATGATGTGAACGAGCCCATACAGCCAGCACCACTGCCTCCCGATACCCTGCAGACACCACACACAGCTAGCAGTCACAAACAGAACAATCTGGGTTGAAAGACACTTCTGGAGGTCCAAACCCCTACTCAAAGCAGGGCTAAATTCAAAGTTGACAGGTTGTTTCCAAAGTCAAAGGACTGCACACATATTCACAGCCATATAGGTATTCCTGAATAAGCACGAAGCAGAGCTTGACGTTCAAGAGTTTACGCAGATGCACAGCAAAAAACCTTAGCTGCCACCACTGAACAAATTTCTGCATCATCTTTTACTTCCCAGCACACTTAAAAGTTAGAGACATACACTTCAAAATCAAAGATGAGATTGCAAGCACAGCCTTAACTCAAATCTCACACACAAGCGTTGTTAAAGCACCATATTAAGGCCTACCTACCCTAACCTCACAGCCATGATGGCAGTGATTCCTCCTTCCCACACCCCCTTAAAACACCAAGTCACTTCAGCACTGCTGCTCTCCCCAGGAAATCCCTGCAAGCCGGACCGCGGCCACGCACAGGAGCAGGCAGGAGCAGACAGCAGGTACCAATGCCGACGCTGCCCGGGCTGACATCCAGCAGTAGCACCAGGAACAGATAACGCTGTTTGCATTTCCCAACACCATGTACCTTCACGCTGGGCGAGATGCTGCACCGGAGGCCTCCGCATGAGGCACAGGCAGAGCATCACGCTGGCAGCCTGGACCACTCGGTCCCCTCAGGGGTGTCAGAGCACCCCGCGGGCACCTCGCCCCCCCCTCGCCGGGAGAGGTGCAGACGGACGGACGCGGCAAGGCCAGCCCCGAGGAAGCAGAGCCCCGCCGGCCCCTACAGACAGAGCACGGCCCGAGGGCCCGCCCGCCCCCGCCCGGCGCTCACCCAGGCGGAGCCCGCAGCTGCTGGCCACGGCGGCGCGGAACCGGTCCATGTGGGTATTGCGCTTCGTGTCGGGCTCCCACATCACCTGCGACTCCATGATCTCGGGCTCCCGGGACATGGCGGCGGCGAACGAGCGAACGAAGCGAACAGCCGTCCCTCCCGCAAGGCCCCGAGCCGCCACCCGCCCTCCGCCGCCCCTCAGCCCCGACTGCGGGGCCCCTCCTCCGCGCGCAGCTCTTTAAGGGCCGCCGAGCCCTGCCCGGCCCCAGCACTCCGTAACCTTCCGCCCGAGAGAAAAGAGTGCCGCCGAGGCGGCGGCGGGCGCGCCGGGGCGCCCAGGAAGGGAGGGGGGGCCCCGCCACCGCCCCCGCAGAGCTGGCGGGGGGGGGTCACCCCCTTTCCCCTCCTTCTCCCCCCGTCGGGAGGAGCGGGGGAAGGCGCCATCGCCGCGGAATGAACGGGGGACACGGCCCCTCCCGGCGGGCTCTCCCCTCAGGCGCCCCCGCCGAGCGACCGCCGGGGTCTCCGCCCTGACGGGAGCCCCGCGGCGGGCCGTATCCCCCTCCACAAGCCTGGCCGCCCCAGGTACTCCTCTGTAAGGCTCTCCCCGCCCGCGGCTCTCCACCTCGGGTTAAAATCGGTGGCTTTCTCGGCTTGGCAATCGCCGTGTCGCCGCAGCCGACGTCAGCTGGGAAGAGCCGAACCGCAGCCCCGTCTGCAGGCGCTGCTGGTGTAACCGCTGCTCTCAAGGTCGTGATTTCCCTTCTAACTCGTAGAAGCCTCGAAAAAGACGAATTCGGTGGTAAATTGTACAGGCACGCCGTGTAAACACGAAAGTAAAATACATGATCCGAGGGCTGGAGCCCCTCTGCTGTGAGGACGGGCTGGGAGAGTTGGGGGTGTTCAGCCTGGAGAAGAGGCGGCTCCGGGGAGACCTTCGAGCCCCTTCCAGTCCCTGCAGGGGCTCCAGGAAAGCTGGGGAGGGACTCTGGATCAGGGAGTGGAGCCACAGGACGGGGGGGAAC
>VYXH01007725.1:827624-840899 GCA_013397275.1 Burhinus bistriatus | reverse complement strand
GAAGCTGTGGCTGCCCCATCCCTGGAGGTGTTCAAGGCCAGGTTCGACGGGGCTTGGATCAACCTGGTCTGGTGGGAGGTGTCCCTGTCCATGGCAGGGGGGTGGAACTGGATGATCTTCAAGGTCCCTTCCAACCCAAACCGTTCTGTGATGCTGTATGTAGTAGATAATAGTATACCTGCTATACATTTCATTTAGATTCTTGTGCTACTGGAATACAACTACTTTCTGAAATTTGCAGGCAACGCGATTTGAGCAATTTTTATTTGCCTCAAGAGAGACCTTACATAGCGCATGTTTTTAAATAACTCTCTCCAGAGCCCAGAGCAGCTGCAGAGGCCGGGGGCAGAATCAGGACGCGCCAGCTGCTTTTCTGCGCCGCCCTTTGCCTGGGCAGCGGCGCCCGGAGGGCTCAGCCGAGGCGTGAAACCCGCGGGGCGGCCGCCCTGCCAAAGCCCCGAGATAAGGGAGCTCCAGTGCCCGCGCCTGGGTTGTTTCACCGGTACGGCTGCCCGTGGTGGGGAAAACACGCTACCACAGGGAACAAACCCGTCACTTGCCATTTTTACCTCACTCTGGTTTCACCGGGCCCCACGCCGAGGCCGTGCCCCGGGGGGGTGTCACGGCTCCTCGCTGAGGCCGCCAACCGCCGCCTCCCCTCAGGCGCGGCGGGAGCGGGCGGTCCCGCGCTGCGGACGGATCCCGCGCGGAGCGCGGCGGCCGCGACGCCGGCGCGCCTGATTGGCTGCCGCGCGCCTGGCCCCACATCAGCCCAGCGCCCGCTCTCCTCACGGCTCGGCTGACGGCGGAAGAGCTGACACCATGAAGAACCAATTGGAACAGAGGTTGGTCAAGGCCCTTCTGCTGTCGACCAATGAGCGGCCGGATCAGAAGGAGGTGTGCCCAATCGGGGGGTAGCTCTCATCCGGCTCGGCGGGAGGAGGTGGGGTCTCGCCGTGATTGCCCTCAGCGCTGAGGCGAGCGCGGCCTGGCAGCTGGGCTGTGCCGGGATTACCCGGTTTAAAATAAAAAAGCAGCAGCAAAACAACGGCTTTCCTCCACCCAAGGCAACCTGTGCAGCTAAAAAGAAAACGCGTACCTGAGAAGGGACCCAAAAAAATAAAAAAATCCTCTCACTGAGCTGCAATAGGCGTAGTTTAAAATGGACTGACCCACTTACTGTTCCAAGGAGGAAGGGGCGCACAGGGAGTTTGGTGATAAAACTTGGGCTTTTAGGAAAGGCTGGGAGATCTTCTAATTTATTAACAGCAGTTTCACCATTGCATCCTCATTTAGGATCAGTTATGCCTCTGTGTTCCTCACCCTCGTTCCGGTTTTTCCTTATCCAAACTGTTTTTTTCTTCTTTCAAAAGAGACTTTGGAAAAATGGGACAAAAAAGAAGGAAAATTAAACAAGCCTTAATGAGAAAATGGGCGTTAAGAGGGCTGCAGTGACTACTAAAAACGGTTTGGAGACTAGATTAGGGTATCTGGAGGAAAATAGCCTGAATGAGATTAACTGGAATTGACCATTTTCAAATCTTTTTAAGCCTTGCTTTATATCTACTAATAGTAATAATAGGTTAAAAACTAAATCATGTTTTGTGCTTTAGATTAGATTAGGTGCCCTTGAAAAGATGCTTCAGAACCAATTAACAGTAATAATGATGGCACTAGCTTGCTTGTGGTCTGTGAGGTAACTAATCTGCAGTCAGGCTGTGAAGTTAAAAGGAGTGATGAAATGCGTGGACCTGTGAGATAAAGTTTCGTAATAATACCTCATGGCAATCTGTGCGGTGTGCTGAGGCCTGACCATGGTCCATCGATCCAACACCTGGTTTAGGAAATCCAAAGATTTTGGAAAGTTTTTTAAAAATCCTATAGTCAGAGTGGCTACCAGCTGGTTAATGAGTCTATATAAGAATGAGAAACTTCTGGCTCATTTGACATCCCTGATCTCTGCAACCTCTCCATGGTGTCAGGAGCACAAGTAACCACAATCAAAATGAAAAGCATTTGCAGAAAGGGAAGAAGAAAGAAAAGGAAAAGAAGAAAAGGAGCGGTCACACATTGCAAGAAAAGCCTCACAGAGCTAGCAGCAAAACACTAAGAGAAAAGGCCTAAAATGACAAGAGTTCATAAAGCGATAAGCTATGACAAATTGAGGCTGTGAGATGAAGTAAAGACAGAAAAATACGGGTAGTGAGTTTAAGGGCTGGTCCACAGTAACACCAGTTGGCTTTCTTTAAGGCTATGTCATTTTTTTCAGCATAAGAATTATTTTAAAAGAGAGAACCCTATGATCTGCTAAAACTTTGACATCTAGAAGTCTACAATTTATTCTAAATACTGTTCAGATTGTTGTTAAAACCCTCTATCTGAGTAAGACATCTTACGCAGTTTCTAGTTCAGATCAGGAAACAGAGAAGTACACTCATGCTTCTTCTGTACAGTGAGACCCTCATCAGAGGATCTTTCTAGAAACCTCACAGTTGTCCTAATTAAAAAGTTCACTGTGGTTGAGATCAATATTTCATGCCATGATGCAATGTATTCTTTGAGCAGACATGATTTCATTTATTTAAACGAGAAGGGTGAAATACGGTGTAATTTCATAAGAGCTGTGGATTTGGAGAGATAAACGTACCTGAAATAGGCTCATTGAGACAGATCAGGAAATCAATTAAATACCAGGGAAGATTCCCAGATGATTTTGACCTCATATGAAGGACAACCCTGAGCACAGGCTTCCAAAGGCAGCCACTAAAATAGGCCTCTGAGCCTCCAGAAAGAATGGATGGAAAGAAAAAACAAGCACTTTGCAGAAGTGATTTTGAGAGGATCTCATGATGGAAACTCACGTAGAGAAATAGGAACGTCCCCAAATTGGCAGGAAATAGACCCATAGGACCAGAAACAGCACAAGGGGACCCAGAGAAGGCCATGACAACTGGAAGGAAATCGAAGAGTTTTCAGTGGCACAGAGAACAACACTCTTGACAGGTAATTAGATTACCGTCGTGTTTTTGTACTGCAGGGTTCTTTACATGCAAGAAATGCCCCAGAAGCGGACACTTCGGTGTGTGCTGGGAGTCTAGGCACAGCATGACACTGAGAGCAGATAACCAGAAACCTCATAAGAACCTCAAAAATACCCGTCATCAGTTACCAATCCATTTTGGAAGAGTATGAGATAGACTTCAGAGTGTACACAGGTATTAACGTATCAGCGATTTCAGGACCCCCTTAAATAAGCATGAAAGCACCATTTATAAATATATGAAGAATCTATATCCCACTGAAATCAAGTAAGATCCTAAGTACCTTCCTGGATCTGAGCCCAACCCTTTCAGGGCCAAATATAAATAAATGCTAAAAGGTCTAGGCCATTCTGCTAAATGTGAAATTAAGTGTTTTGGCCAGACTAAAACTGGGGAAAAGGCCATAATAAAGATGTCTGTACTGTAGATGTCTATTCAACTACTCAGCAACTGGGCTTAGTCTCAGCCGTGAAGTTTAAATGTGAAGGACACCGTATAAAATCAGAAAGAGATACCTCAAGTTATTCCAGTGACTGGAAGAGCTACCGGCTGCACCCCAAACTGTGGGAACTCCCCAGGAAGGGCCAGGAGAAGCAGAGCTCTGCCCTGTACTTTTCATAGCACAGATCCTGAGCGGTGCGCAGACGTGGTCTTGGGCTGCCTACACCTTCCCAAGCACAACAAGGAGCTCAGGGGAGGGTGTCCGGATCTCCTGTGCCTTAGAGTTACTGTTGGGTAATTTAGCAAACATTTTCTGCCCCAGCTCACGTCATCACTCAGTGTGGAATCTACACAATAAACCTATGGATCTGTGTTTATATTGCCATTGTTTTGTTCCTATCTTGTCTAACTGAGGCTCCTGTCAATTAACGGTGAATCAGAAAGTGCTCTGAAGGCAATAAAGCTCTCTTCTATCTCCTGGGGATTCTTACTTCACTCTGCCAACATCCTGGTTGGGTTTCACTACCCAGAAGGAGCTGATAACATTGTCTCATTTATACTTCCCAACTGGTCTTTTGTTAGTCTAGTTAGTCAGGAAAAATCAACATGAAACCTGTCAGATGAGGGAGTCTCACCATTAAGCGTGCTGAATTTTGGCACATATATCTGAGTCAGAGCTTCTCAAGGGTAAAGACACGAGTCTTTCAGAGTCCTTTGACCTGAAGTTGATAGTGTACTGAAAAGACAGATGTCATTTTTTGACATTAGACTTCTGTATTCCATTTATCATTTGGGGATTGCACCTGGATATCTCCTTAGAGAGGGATACCCATGCAGGAAAGGCAGCTTGCTGTGCACTCTGTAAAGATTGTGACAGGTCTCGAGAGCCCAAATAGATAGCTGAATAATTTAAAAGCTCTGCAGGAGGGGATCTGGGGGCCAAGAAGTTGATCATGAGTCAGCAACATGCCCTTGCAGCAAAGAAGGCCAACAGAGTCCTGGGCTGTGTTAGCAAGAGCGTAGCCAGCAGGTAGAGGGACGTGATCCTTCCCCTCAGTTTGGCCCTTCTGAGACCATGTCTGGAGTAGCATGCCCAGGTTTGGGCTCCATGCTGCAAGAAGGGTATTGATACTGGAGCCAGTCCAACGGAGGCCACTGAGCAGGGCAGGGGGCCGGAGCACAGGGAGCAGAGAGTGCTTGGAGAGGGCAAAGGCAAGACCTGATCTCTGCCAACACCTCCCTGAGCGGAGGGTACAAGGACAACAGAGCCAGAATCTTCTCGAAGGTGAACGCTGACAGCAGGAGAGTCAGCGGCCCTCCATTGAGACATGGGAAATCCTGATGAGATAGTAGGGAAAAAAGATTTTGCCAGGTGGCTTATTAAATATAAAATTTAGCCTGGAACAGGCTAAATACAGTGACAGGTCAAATACTGGAAGAGGTTAAATATTGGGACGGGTTAGTACAGGAAAGACATGGACCTGTTGGAGCAGGTCCTGAGGAGGCCACAAAGATGATCAGAGGGCTGGAGCCCCTCTGCTGTGAGGACAGGATAAGAGAGTTGGGGTGTTCAGCCTGGAGAAGAGAAAGCTCCAGGGAGATGTTCGAGCCCCTTCCAGTCCCTACAGGGGTTACAGGAAAGCTGGGGAGGGACTCGTGATCAGGGAGTGGAGCCATAGGATGGGGGGAAACAGTTTTAAACTGAAAGAGGGGAGATTTAGACTAGATATAAGGAAGGAATTTTTTACAGTGAGGGTGGTGAGACAGTGGCACAGGTTGCCTAGAGAGGTGGTGGATGCCCCATCCCTGGAAAGGTTCCACGTCAGGTTGGACGGGGCTCTGAGCAACCTGACCTAGTGGAAGGTGTCCCTGCTTATGGCAGGGGCATTGGACTCGATGGCCTTTAAAGGTCCCTTCCAACCCAAACTATTCAGTGATTCCAGAGACCAGGACAACCTAAATCTGAGGGCAGGCTGCTCAGAGAGGCTGCAGGATCTCTGTCCTTGGAGGTGTCCAGGACACAGCAACAGAGTCGTAGAATCATGGAATTGTCTAGGTTGGAAGGGACCTTTAAGATCATCAAGTCCAACTATCAATGTAACACTGCCAAACCCACCACTAAACCATGTCCCTCAGCACCACGTCTACACATCTTTTAAATACCTCCAGGGATGGTGATTCCACCACTTTTCTGGGCAGCCTGTTCCAATGCTTGATAACCCTTTTGGTGAAGAAATTTTTCCCAATATCCAATCTAAACCTCCCATGGCGCAACTTGAGGCTGTTTCCTCTCATCCTATTGCCTGTTATTTGGGAGAAGAGACTGACCCCCATGTCTCTACAACCTCCTTCCAAGTAGTTGTAGAGAGCGAGAAGGTCTCCCCCCAGCCTCCTGTTCTCCAGGCTGAACAATCCCAGTTCCCTCAGCCGCTCCTCACAAGACTTGTGCTCCAGACCCCTCACCAGCGCCATTGCCTTTCTCTGGTGTCCTGGTTTGAGCAACACGGGACTAATTTCTCTTCAAATGCTTGGGAAAACTGCATTTTTAGAAGACTCCAGTGTCTGAATTTGTGAAAATATTTACTTTATAGCCAGCCATGGTGTGTGGGTTTCAAGGTCTCAGTGTCTTCGAGCTCGCCAGGTGTGGGGATGAGGAGCAGCGAGACCCGGGCACTTGACCCAAGCTGGCCAACAGGATTATTTCATACCATGAACGGCACATTCGATATAAATGAGAAAGTTTGCTGAGGAGTTCTCTCTTCTATGATGGCTGCGATCCTGAGAACTTCTCGTCCCGGTGCCGGAGCCCTGAGCCCTTCCCTTTGTCCTGAAACTGTAGCGCTCGCGGTGTCTGACATTGGCTGTCCCCTGCTGGGAGTGCACGGCTTCCTACGGATGGAACGGGCCGAGTATAATCCTGGTGTGTTTTATATTGGTATCAGGGTCAGTACTGGTTCTTTACTGTTATTAATGGTAATTATCTAGTCTTATAAATTTGTTTGTATTTCAACCATNGCCGTTCCTGCCGGGGGTTGACCGGGCGGTTCTGTGAGGCAGAGCCCCGCGGGAGGCCGACACCGCCATCCCCCCCCAAACCCCATCCTCATCCCCGGTGCGGTGCTCGGCGCTGGACCCGCGGTGGCCTCGTTNGGAACGGGCCGAGTATAATCCTGGTGTGTTTTATATTGGTATCAGGGTCAGTACTGGTTCTTTACTGTTATTAATGGTAATTATCTAGTCTTATAAATTTGTTTGTATTTCAACCATCAGGTTTCCTTGTTTTTTCCCTGATTCCCCTTCCCGGGTGGGGAGGGCTCATCGGCTGACAGAGTAATTATCTGAACGACAATAACTTGTTGTGGGTTCTTCAAACCATAACATCTGTTATGAGCCCACGCTCTAACACCTCAATACCTTTCTTGTAGCGAAGGGCCCCCAAAACTGAAGGCAGCGCTGGAGGTGAGACCTCACCAGGGCCATCACTTCCCTAGCCCTGCTGGCCACGCCGTCCCTGAGACAGGCCGGGATGCTGTCGGCCTCCTTGGCCACCTGCTGGCCCGCGTTCAGCCGGATGAATGGGCTTGAGTAAGACCTTTGCGGCTCGGGGGAGGGGGCTGCACAAGGAGACCTTGGGCTGCCCCATTTCAACCTGAATTACTATTTTGTGATTGCTGTTAANTAAATAAAGGTTCTTTCGGGTGGGGGAGGCCTCCGCTGTCGGTGAGGAGCCCTCCGACTGAAGCGTGGTCTCTGCATCAGCGGAGCATCCTGTGTCTGTAGGGCCACACATGGGCTCGCAGGAGGACCGATACATTCCTCTGCTCCTTCTTCCCTCAGCCAGTGGGAAGAAATAACGCGGTTAAATTGGCCATTTTGGGGTGATGCTGGGGACGTCTCTCAGTTGCGTGATGGAACTAATTCTCTGGTCTGCTTTACCAATGTCCATTGCGAGTAATAGCGTCTTCTTTAAAATTCAGAACAATGGTAAAAGCTAATAAAGTGCATTTTTCAATCCTGTCAACACATACATTTACATGCCAAAATACCTAGAATAAGGACGGTTGTAGTAAGTAAATTTATGAATCGCAGAGTTAAAAAACGTTTAGAGTTGCATTGTTTTCCCTTGAGGACTTCAAAATAGTCAGCAAGTCTTGTTTCATGAGTTCTGCTCATGGCTAGTAAGTTTCAAAGTGTCTTTAAGGAATTGAGGATTTATTTTTTTTTTAATTTGCAATTTTATTTCTCAGTTTTTCTCAAGGTTGACAGAAAGGTTTGTGAATGGGGTGGATATATTAATGGACACATTCTGGAGGATATGGACTGATTTGTTAGATGTTCTTGGAATTGATGGTAAGTGTGATGCCTGTTAACTCTTGAACTATATCAGCCTGTATCAATGTTTACAAGCATAGGCCAAGTGGGAAAATAATTACATTTTGTCATGCTGCATTAAGCATCCATCAGTGGTATCTCTGTCTGCTTCACATGGCTTTGATTTTGCTGTTAGTACCTTCAAACAAGAGGACTAAACCCAGCCATTCCGTTTCTGTGTATGTATCTACAGGATGTCTGTAGAACGCATTACAAGTCATGGCTGGTTTCGTGGTATCATCATTAAATGGAAGCACACGGCCAGGACCAGCGCAGGGAAATAAAGGAGGACTAGATGAAGGAAAGGTGCAATTGAGAGCCTTTAGAATATAGCTTTTACAATCAAGGACCTGTAGCCTCAGTATGAACTTCGACCTTAGGCCCCACAGTAGTTTGTCTTTGAAGAACCTTTAGCACCTCTCCTTTGAAGGAATTAATGCCATTGCATCACTGGAGCTGAGCCAGTAGTAGGAAAAAGGTCCATCCAGAAGTAGATGAACAAGCTTTACCCCTTATTTTAGAAAACACAGTTGTGACCCCACTGCATGACCCTTGAAGCTGCGCTTGCATTTTTAGCCTTATCACTTTGGCCTGCACTCATTAATATTCTGTACATTTTCCTTTGTTTTTCAGCCTCCAACTTGACTCATTATTTCAGCCCAGCAGCAATTGCCAACAACCCGACCCGTGCTCTTCTGCTGATCGGTGCCATTTTACTTGCCTATTGGTTTTTATCTCTCTTCCTTGGATTCTTCTTCTATCTCCTGCACATGCTGTTTGGTCGCTTTTTCTGGATTGCGAGGGTTGCCCTTTTCACTCTCTCGTGCGTGTACATCCTCCAGAAGTATGAAGGTGACCCAGAACACGCAGTCCTGCCTCTCTGCTTTGTTGTAGCCGTCTACTTCATGACGGGGCCAGTTGGATTTTACTGGAGAAGAAACAGCAACAGCAGCCTCGAGGAGAAGATGGACCACCTCGATAGTCAGATCAGACTTCTGAACATACGTCTTTCTAGGGTGATTGAAAACCTGGACAGAGGTGGTGACCAATGAACCAGCCCCTATAGACCACTGTACACCAGCTCTAGAAAATTCCTAAGCACTGTCTCATTCGAAGTTACAAAGCAACAAAACGTCACATGGTAAAAAGTGTGCAAAGTTATAACTTTTCATCATGTGTAAGACTAATTTATCTAGATTATACACTCAACCATTATACTTGTAGGAAAAAAAAACCATTTAAAAATTCAGCTGTATAGTCAGAGAGTTTTATCCAGTACTAGAATTTTCTCAGTAGATAAACACTTACTTTTACAAGCATTTAAAAACATCTTTTGTAAGGTTTTTATAAAAGCAAATTGAGTAGTCTTTCAAGTATTGAAATTGAGCTAAACATATGCAAATTTGACACTTAAAAAGTTAAAAAAAAAAAAAAAAATAATCTCAAGCTACCAAACACTTCCATTGAGAAGTAACTGCTGTGGGTCCGCATTTTTTTTTTCAAAGTTGCGATTGTTTTTGGTTTATTGTTGGCTTTTTTCATTGCCTTGAAGTTGCCTTTCATAGAGTATTAAATGAGGAATTTTCTGGTATCCAGGCCAAAAAATTCACACCATAGCTTTTAATAGGAGGTGGGGAATAATGGAGAAGGAAGATTTCATTACTTTGAAGTCCTTAAATGCCAGTCCAATTTGAGGAATTGAGAAGGGCACGTGTGGCATTATTTCATTGCGTTTCATCTCGAGAACTTTAGTTCGGGTGTCTGAAAGGAAATCTGTTCTAATTGGCACAAAAGGAAGAGATGTAGTGTGCAAATTGTAATTCATATTTGATCTTCACAGTCGAGCATTGTCTTAAGCATAAATGCATAGAACGAAACATGATTTTTAATCTCAGGACCCACGTACTTTCTCAAAAGAGGCAGCAGTTAAAACACTTGCAAATGTATTGTTGCTTAAAGCTTTCTCAGGACCAATAAGCGGCAATAAATTATCTTCAGGAAGATCTGGATTTTTTTCTAAAATTGTAATAGTTTTATAGGAGCTTTTTGCTTGAAGTCTGTGTCCTCACTATATTGGGTTTGGGGAAAGTGAGTCACCTTATGAGAAGGGTTTATTGAACGGTCGTATTTCAAAGTCATTTAGGAGCTTTGAAGCAATTTTACTTTGAAGGATTCTATGTATTTGTAACCTTAGAATTAACTGGCTTGGTGGACTGTCCCTGGCTTTGTAAGGTTTGCTGAAATGCATTGAAACAAAGGTAACCTCAGGGAAGAAGGTCCGATAAGTGGTGTCGCCTAGTAACTTAGAGCATCCAAGGGGACGAAAGGGGGGAGGGAGGGGAAGCATCTAAACCACAGTGATGAGCACAGTATCGACACCGCCAGAGGTAAAACGGACCACAGCTGAAGAGCTACATATTGCATAATGTCTAAATGAACCAGTAAGGAAAAAAAAAAAACAACAAAAAAAATGGAACAAAATTGGTCTGCGGTAGGGACTGGCTAAAAAGGAAGGGGAACAAATGCGAGTAGGTGACCATGCGTGAGCTGTTGCTTCGCACACGAGTGCTGGCTGCAGGGGGACGGGACGGGGCAGCCAAGCACAGCTGGGCGCTGGGTCTTCGGCTTCTTGTTTCGTTGGGTAGAGCTTTTGTTGGGTGTGATGCCTAACTGAATGTAACTGTGGAGTGAATTTGTTTTTCTCTTTATGCTGAAGTTTAATACTCTTCTTAAAATGTGCGTTACTTGCCTAACCTCTTTTGGTCTGTATGTGACATTGACATGAGGGATTCTTTTAAACTCCATGTTAATGGCCTTTACTCCAGACTGTGATCACTTAAGTTCAACATGGTTGAAGTTCATATGCAGCTGGCACTGTTGTAATCCATTTTAATTTTTTAAGTCACCTGTAAATCCCCCCGTGCCTCATTTTTCAAGAAATACATGTTTGGAGTTGCAAAGTAACTGCTTTTCATAACTTAAAATCTTTCCTGTGAACAGATAAGTACTATGGCAACAGATAGTCCGCTTTGCAAAGCTGAAAATGTAAATTGCTGTATATTCCTTTTTACAGCTCATTTGCCATAGTATTAGAGTCTTCCCTGTAAACTCAGTTTTTCCTGCTGTTGTGCACAGAGGACTGGGCTAAAACACCAACCCGGGAATTAGGAATTGATGAGCAAAGCTTGTCAGGTCTTTATGCGTTTTGCTAAATTTGAGGCCTGGGGACCAAAGCCTGCAAACCTCGCTCGTGTAAGCGGCTCCATCGACTTCCATAAGACTATGTGCATGAGTCAGTTTTGCATAGATTGTATTTTATGTAATCCATATTTAACGTTGAAGTTAAAAATACTGAATCATTTATATATCAAGAGTTGTCTATGGTAAAGATTTCTTTTAAAATACTATATAAAAGTTAATTTGGATTTTAGTTTCTCCCTGTCTCGCTCTAATCACTTATCTTAGGTTTGTAAAATCATCCCTCCTGTATTAATACTCTGAATTTTGATCACCCTGCTGCTTGAAAAAAAGTATTTTTATATTTACTTGCATCCCATGTATAGCAAAATGTTATGTGAAAAGCAGTATATATAAAATTGGATATTTTTCATCAGTATTTTTCCCAGCGCTCAGTTTTCACGTTAGTCAAATTCAGAAGTAATAATTTTTTTTTTTTTAAAAAGCACAATCTAATCTTCAAAATATATATATATACTTTAAAAATGCTCTGTATTTTTAAACATGCACTGTAGTGAAAGCGCTTTTGGGACATGAATGTGGTATTGTATTTAATCTCTTTCAACTTTTGTAAATACCTTTTACAAATATTTTCCGTACCAAGTCATGTAGTTTCCCCATCGAGGTTTTTGCTGTTTTTTAGAACTGGTTCCAGTGACAGTGGTTGCACTGCTTTTCTATTGCCATTGCTAGGAGCATCTCGTACAAGTTCGCAGAGATGTGCAGGTGTCGCCTTGTCACCTGCCGATAAACCCAGACACGGGGTGTGACAGACTCGCCCGAGTCGGTGGCAGAAATGGGACTAAACCCCAGATCTCGCCGCTCCCGGCCCGTTCCTCAAACCACTTCGGTTCCCTCGGAGGTGGGCGGCAGCGTCTCTGCACTCCTCTACCAGCCCCTTCCCTCGGCGTCGGAGCCGGCACAAGCTGCTTGCGACGTGGCACGGGTGACCCGGGGTGCAGTGGGACGGAGTGACGCTCCCCGCCTGTCCTCCCCTCCCGCGGCTGCTGGGACGGAGCGGTACCGAGTGACCGACCTTCCCGTCTGCAGCAGCTACGTCGGAGAATGTCGCCCCGCGTAAACGGCTGACGTACCTGTTTAAGATGGGCTTCAGGTGGGCTTCAGGCTGCCCGGTATCAGAAATCCCGGTAGGGTCTTAAGTGTTTTTAAACTTCGTACTTTAAGACCTAATATTGGAAACTGCTGTAGTATTTTCAATACATTCACATTTTTTGCAAAACTAACATGGGTAGCAATTTCTTTGAAAGTACGCGCCTCACCTGTAGCTAACCCATCCGTCGTGTTTGGGACGTAACGCTTCTAAAAGTGGTATTGGGTGTCAGAGTGCAATGTGTAAAATTTGGTGTAATTCAGTGCTGTACTTAGTAGTGCGTCCTTCGAATCGTGATTTGCTTTTAAAGACTTGTTGCATCGTTAGTGTGGAAAATAGCCCGGTGTCAATCTTAGCTCTTCGATGGTGTAGAAGTTTTTCAGTGTGATTTGCCTCACGTACTGATCTGTATTTGGCAGCTAATGGCGTAAATGACCATAAGTTCTCTTTGTCTGGGTTGGAAAATAAAAGGTTTTATTGTATCCGCATGTATTTTAAACTTTTGGATAATTCCATCCAGCTGTGATGACAGCACGTGTAGAGATTGATCTTTTCCTTTTACTCGGAAATGGTATTTGCTACGGTAGCGCTCGTCGTCGGCACTGGTGGTAGCGATTCCACATCCCGTTTTGTACATCAGACTTTGAGATTATAGTGTTGCAGTTTGTACAATGGTGTTTATGTAAAAAATAATTTGGTCTGAAGAGATGACGTGTGTATGCTTCTGACATATGACCCGTAGGGAAATACTAGATTCTACTGATAATATCGTTAAGTAGTTACAAATATATCAGACTTATTTTTTACAGAGCTACACCTGCCTTTATTTATTACTTATCCGACCACCCAATCAATGTATTTAACGTAGTTAAATATTTGTAGACCAGTTTCACAGATCAACTATGGTATTGTGACAAAGCTTAAAATAAATGTTTACTGAAACTTTGCGCTGCGGAATGAATTGCCTTTGTCNGTCCCAGTCCCGCCAGCATGGGCCGGGCGCGCCGCCGGCACAACTGGAAGGCCCGGCTGCCGCAGGGCACCGCGCAGCCGCCGCCCGCCGCCCCGCCGCCG
>VYXH01007725.1:808268-827540 GCA_013397275.1 Burhinus bistriatus | reverse complement strand
GGCCCGGCCCGGCTCTCCTCGTCCTCGGCGTTGTGTTCGTCATTGCAGCCCGCGGCTGTTAACGTTGCTAACGTGACCGTGGGGCTGCTGAGATTAGTTACTGTCTTTGGGATAGCTTTGCCGTGCTTTCATTGGGAGCGCTAAAGTTACTTTAAAGTATCTTACAGGCTTTGCATTAATGGCGCTATTAAAGCAATTGCTGCATTTAAGCAATTCTTTATCAAAGCAATTATTAAAAATATTTTTATGCTTAATATTTTTATGCTTGACATTTGCATTCTCAAATGTTACTTTAAAAAAAAACCCCCACGCTTATTATGCTATTTTCATTATTCAGGGTTCACTAATACGGATTTTTAGTATTAAATGCGAGTTCTGGCTGGGAGAGGCAGGCGGCCGCAGGGTCACCCCACGGCACCCGCTGTCCCGGGCTGCTCCCCGGCCCCCTCACCCGGGGCAGGGCAATAACAAGGCAAAAATTTCGTGGCCTTGTTAGGTAAGTCAAGGAGAATTACCCTCGGGGCTGTCGGAAGCCCAGGGTTACCCAGGCCCCGCTTTCACGGGCCTTTGCCCTTGCTGATGATAAGGGATTTTTTCTTATTTTTTTTTTGGCTGGGGGTGAGGGTTGTGTTTGTTTAAAACAGCTAAATCTAGCGTGGTTTGCAATAAGCCTGTTAAGCGGCGTGCTGAAAATAATCCGCCTGGCACCGGGGAATAACCAAACAACTGCTTGCAGATGAAGCAACGCTGAAGGGGATTGACGGAAGCAATGCCCTGGTCCTGCCAGCGAAAAAAGCAAAGAAGAAAAAAGTAGCGCCTGTTGTGCAAAAACAGAAGAAACCCCTAAGCAAGAAACAGAAGAAAAACCTGCAGAAAGTTTTAGAGCAGAAGGAAAAGAAGAAACAGGTACGTTGCTGCTTGCTGGTAACTCCAGCTTTGTGATTTCGGTTAAAATGGTGAAGTTAACCTAACATCAGTGTATGGAAAAGGTTAATGTTAATAAGGAGCTGCAGAGGTTTCCCCCGTGCTGTGACGTGGGCAGTCCCCGATACGTGACGTGATTGTGTTGCTGGTGTGACAAACCAGCGGTGGGGTGACCGCTCTGCAGAGCCAGCGAGCGGTTTTTGGGATGTGAACCGTCCGGGGCGTCTCAAGGACGTGCGGATGCTGAAGTTTGAGTTACAACAGCGTGAATCACCCCTTTGCTGGGTGTTTTGGCCAAAATGTGCTGTCGCCCGTGGACTCCTGAGCATAACTCTAGTGGGGAAAAGCCTTCCCCTCCCTCTCCGTGGATCAGGCGTTGCAGAAACGCGCCATTTCTGGGTCCTGGTTCCCGTTCTCTCATCCCGACCGAACAGCTGCGTGTTGTGAAGTGCGTCACTAGCAGAGTAAATGACGGGATATTTTTCAAGCATTCTCACGGGTTGTATGAGAAGCTTTATCCCGCTGCAAAATGCCGAGCTTGATGCACCCCTAACTCTGCTACTGCCGGTGCTTCCGAAATAGATATTTCCAGCTCTTGTATATTTTCTGCATGCACGTGCAGCTTTTCTGTCTTTGTAAAAGCTTTCCCAGCAAAATTTCTGTTCTTTTTAGTGTCTGAATAACGGCTTTGCCAAACAAACTCTTATTTTTGGAGGTAGTTTGAAACTGCTGCTGTCTGACCTCCTGCCAACGCGATGTCCCACGTGAGGGACTCGAAGGGAGGCTTCCGTTGCTCCAGCTCTCACTCCAGAGTTTTAGTTCAAATGCGTTTTCTTTGCTGTTGTTTGCAGGGCGCAGCGGAGCTTTTTGCTGCAGCGATGAAGGGTCAAGTCCGCATTTCTATTTTTGCTCTGGTGCAGGGCTGAAATCTTCATCGGGGAGGACTGAGCGTGGAGCGGCAGGAACCGCTTTACATCTTCACAGCAAGATTTGCCAGAGCACACCCTTTAAACCTCAAGTGCAAATCTTGAAATTATTTCCTGGTGAAAATAAGCACTGATTGTGGTTGTTTTTCCCAAATAGCGAGCTGAGTTGCTGAGCAAGCTGAACGAGGTCCAAGCTTCTGAGGCAGAAATGAAACTTCTGTACACTACTTCCAAACTGGGTGTTGGGGAGCGCATGTATCAGACTAAAAGGTAAAGCGTTATTTGGGAAGAACCATTCTGGTTTATCACTGTAGTTGAAAACTTGGCAATCTCCTTAGCTTTTTTTGGCTTGATATGTTTTGTTTTCATCTTACTGTGTACAGGTCCTTCAGAATGCCTGGAATTAAATAATTTCCTATTTTTATCTGATAATATAGTATTTATTTTCTTATTTTCATAGGGCGAGGATATTAGTTAAAATAACCTGGTCTTCCCTTTCACAGGGGACGAGGTGGGTGACAGTTATACACGCGTACTCTTGCAGTTATGCTGAAGCACATCATTGGTGGAATAAACGTTTACTTTCTTGTATTGCAAACCGTCGGCTGATGCGGTCCTTCCTTACTGGATTTACCAAGAGCTGCATTTTGGCAGAAGTTGAAAAAAACTAAACTACAAAGATGTCTTCTGAAGAAATGAATAATTATCAGTGTAGAATGTGCTTAGATCGGAATCCGGCAATAGGGTCAGCTGAGGCTTTACCTAGCAGAGTCATGAAAACCTCCAGGAATGGAGATCCTTGGAGAACTGGGTGAACCTCTCTGGGGAGCCTCTTCTGGCACTGCGCTATGCCCAAGGTGTAGCAGTTTTCCCTATTTGAGTAAAACCTGGGTTCAGGCTCGGGCAGTGACTTTTGGTGATGCAACTGTTCTGGTTTGTGTGGAAGACATGCCTGGCTTGAGGTCCTGGAGAGCATTGACCAAAATGTAGTTCATACGTTTCTGTTTTGTTCTAGGATGATACAGGAGCCAGGGACTCTGGTCCCTGAGAAGATCAGGAGCATCAGTGGTGCAAATAAGAGAAGACACAGCTCACATTCTGAATCGGAGCCGGAGGAAGAGCCCAGTAGCTCTGAGGAGGAGAAGGAAGAGCAGAAACAAGAAATTGAGAAGTCCTCAGCCAGGGATTTGAATACTGCTGAAAAGCCAGAGGAAGGCGTGAAGAAGGCAGTGGCTAACCAGCAGCCGGCTGGTCCCAGTGCTCCGGTTTGCCAGCCAGCCTCCAAGAAACCATCTTGCAAGCCTGCGGTTTTCATTCCAGTGGACAGGTCTCCTGAGATTCAGGTGAGGCTCTGTGAACAGTGACGTGCTTGTCCAACGGGTTGGAGATTATGGCATCTTCCATCAAATCGGGTCCCTGCAGACACTAGCGTTATCTCGCCTGCCTTGCTAATGCTGCATGGCAGCGCTTGGGGTCCTTCTGCTGGCAAGTTGTACTCATACACTTCTGAGCTTTAAACCTGTCTGCTCTAGCAGAAGGAAAACTAGTTTTGTTTTAGGGTAGAAACATTTGTCTCTGGTTTAAATATGGAATCTATTAGCAGTTTTTTTATCGTTTTTTGCTGGAAAATCTTGTGAAGTCACTTTTAGCTCTCCGCTGGGCTGTATCTTAGGCAGAGTAGGTTTATTCCATGTGCTGCAGGTAGGGCGTTCTGTAGAAACGGGAGAAGCTCTGCTTGTGTCTCAACAGCCGAGACAGAGTTGTGAAACGAGTTTTTGCGTGAAGTGCTATATTAATAAACTCGGGGGAGTCTGGAGTTTCACAAATTGAAGTGCAGGGCTTGCCAGCGGCTTTCTGGGAAGCTGTTCTGATGACTGTAGTTCTTGGACACGCTAGTGTGATATTGTGAGCTGGTTTAGAGCTTTTTGAGCCACAAAGCTTGCGGAATTCCTTTTTGTGGGCTGTATAATCTGAGGAAGGTAACAGTTTTCAGTCCTGGGGAAAACAAAAAGGGAGCAAGAGACAAAACAGTGTAACTAAAATATGTGCTTTATATTATCTAGGAAGCAAGACTAAAGCTTCCAATCCTTGCTGAAGAGCAAGTCATCATGGAAGCCATTAGTGAGAATCCCATTGTCATCATATGTGGAGAGACGGGAAGCGGTAAAACCACGCAAGTACCGCAGTTTCTCTATGAAGCTGGCTATGCCAGGTATGAGCCTTCTTTTATTTGCAGCAAATGTAATCAGAAGAATTCCCGCTGAGCTCAGTCACTTCTGGGTTTGTTTCTTTTCTTCTGATACGGCTGGACTGAACCGGGACTTTTCTGGGCAGCGGTAGTGGCCACGTTGAACGGGCCCTTCAAAAATCTGAAGGGAATAAGATTGTGAGTTGTAAACGTCTCTCCACGTAAACAATCATTTGAAACCTCTAAGGTAAAAGTTTTCTTCAAAGCCACTGGCCTGTTTTTCACGGAGGGGCTTTATTGCCTGCCCATCTCTCTGCTTACAGAGGTTTGTTTTTACCTTTGCAAGACAACGTGCGTGTTTCTTAAGAACATCTTTGAAAATAGCCGTGGCTCGTCTGGTGCCGTTGGTAGCTTTTATAAGTCTGAGCTCCTCATAAACTGCTTCTTGCGAGCTGCATCAGGGTCCATCCAGCTTCTGTGCTGCTGCTGCTGCCGCCCCAGCCTGAGTTCCTTCTGAAATGTCCCCCTGGACATCCCTCTGGCAAGGGGGTCCTGGAGTTCAGTGAGCTGGAATTACAGAGACAACATTTGGGGAAAAAATTCCTGTGATATACGCATCTTCAGATCGATACGCATATAATAAAAGGGTAGTCCTGAATGTTCCTTTCTGTCTTTTTCTTCTGACTATAGCCAGCAGTGATACTGTGTGAGTGATGCTACTTAATGTAGAACCACCAGGCAGGAATCATGTTGTCATCTCTCTAAGCGTTTCTGTCTTTAAAACAAACAGCCAAACAACCCCTCCTTTTCTTTCCTTCCCCGCTTTAGTTCAAACGGTACTATTGGGATCACCGAGCCTCGGCGTGTGGCTGCAGTGTCCATGTCCCAGCGAGTCGCTAAGGAAATGAACTTGTCACACAGGTGAGGAGAGAAAAAAAGCTGAGACCTTGCGAGGAAGAGAAGGCTGTAATGCTCCATGGATGTGATAGAATGAAGTGGAGATTTATGGATTGCCCGTTCCTTCTGTCTCTGGTGAAGAACTGTGGGAAAGTCACTTACAAACGCCTCCGTGGGGTTGTCTGGGGGGGGGAGGGGGGCGGGAAGCACATGCAGATTTGGTGCTACTGATGGTTGTAAGTTACTCTTTAGAGAGTGCTTTGCGGAGATGGTGTGGGGGAAATGGTCCTAGTTGGTCTCCATATGAGAAAGCGTCCCATAACAGTGCAATAATTTGAGGTGACATTGCTGTATATCCCAGCTTCTAGCGTTTTGTGCGTGCTAGGCTCTGGGGAGCTGATGGTGTGCTTTTTGTCTTGTCTGGGCATCAAGTCTTAATTTAGTTAGGCTGAAGGCTGCCTCCTGGTCTGAACATGAATTTTCTGTTCCTCCCCCTGCTTTTTCTTGTGGCTACCCTGGTATTTCCTCACAGAGTGGTTTCATATCAAATCCGGTATGAAGGCAATGTTACAGACGAAACACAAATCAAGTTCATGACGGATGGTGTGTTGCTGAAAGAAATTCAGAAGGTAAGTTGGTGTCCTCAGTGTTATAAAAAGGAAAGTATTTTGTATGGCTAGGATGAGGCCACTTGCTTTGCGTGGATTCGTTACCAACCTTTCAAAGCAAAATCCCTTTCAGCACCGGAGATGTATCTCATCTCAACCCTTTATATTCCTGTCCAACTCCCTAAACATTAGGTTATCTCACTGGGTAAAATGAGAGCAAGGAAGAGAACCTGGGGAACTAGACTGCCTCGTGTAGGGTAAACGCCTTAAACTCTGCCTAAATGTGTGGGAGACACCACAGCCATGAGGGTGGGGGTCAGTGTTTGTGTAGCTGTAGGTTATCTTGAATTAAAGATGCCCTGGGGTGTGGCTTCGTGCGATGAAATCCATCTGTCTTCTCAGGACTTTCTGCTTTCGAAGTACAAAGCCATTATTATTGATGAAGCCCATGAAAGGAGTATGTACACAGATATCTTGATAGGGCTCTTGTCTCGCATCGTGCCTCTTCGTGAAAAGGTAAGAGAAGCGGTATTTCTGTATAAGGTGCAGGTGTGCTGGGGAGGAGGATGTTGGTCATGAAGACACTCTGTGGGAAGAGGGACTGTGACGTGGAAGTCAATGGAAATCTGATGGAAACCATGAAATGACACTCAGATAGCATGTTTGTCTTTCCATATGATCAAAGAAGCACAGAGCTTACAAAAAGGGGAAAAATAGTACATATCAGTACCAACAGATCATTTTTCCATCAATATCCAACTAATTTTAGACTTACAGTGCCACGAGACGTGTGTGAATAATTAAAATTAGCAGATGCGAAGAAAGCAAGATGCTTACTGTTGCACTGGCAGTGCTTAGGAGGAGATGTTTTGGGGCTGACGTCGGGAAGTGTTTGGTCGTGACTGGTGCCGGGGGCTGGTGGTCTGCAGGGCAGTGCTTGGCATCTGGTTTTGGTTTGCTTATGGATGGAGAGAGAACGCAGTGGTTTAGTGACAGGTCGCTGTCAGCATCAGGACTGCCAGCGCGGGTTTTTATGTATTTTAAGACACGGTGCCTTTGAAGCCGTACCCATCCTCTGTCACTTGACGTGGTGCTTTTGTTGTCTTAGATTTTGAGTGCTTTGGTGCAGAGACTTGTATCCAGCCCTGCTTACAGCTCTGGGTTTGTGTGCTGTGTAGCTTACCGGCCCTGTGCTTTCAGGCACAGAATAACACGTTTGTGTCCCTGCAGAAAGGGCTGCCGCTCAAGCTGATCGTCATGTCGGCTACCCTTCGCGTTGAAGATTTCACCGATAACAACAGGCTGTTTTCTGTTACACCTCCTGTCATTCAGGTATCGTTCTCCTCCCTGGGATCTGCGTCAATGTAACGGCTGAAATACAGTGGGGGTTTCCTTTGTAAAATTAATTAAAAAATAGGAGCACTCTGATCTTACCAGTTGGTGCTGAAATCTTGCAGATATCAATTTAAAAATAGGTGTTTTGTTTAGACTATAGTTTCTTTTGGGACTTGGTGTTTTTCTTTCCACTTTTATCAGAAAACTGCCCCGGCAGAATCTGATTATCTTGAAAAACTGTAAGTTACGGTTCAGGAGAACTAGAAAGCATCAATCCAAGTTGATGATCTGAAAGAGAGAAGTTTTGGTTTCTAGCTTGGTTGTGTGGTGTTCAGGATAGACAACACTGATAACTTCTGGGGGTGCGGTGTTTCATAGGTTACCGAAAACAAAAGCCGAACCAAAAGAGAGTGTGAGCTTTTCTGGTCCTCCTGTGAAAGCTGCCGTGATGGTGCTGGAGTTACACCAGCAAACAAACCCTGTTTTGTATTTCCTCTCCAGGTAGATGCAAGGCAATTCCCCGTAACCGTTCACTTTAACAAGAAAACCCCCCTAGATGACTACAGTGGGGAGTGCTTCAGAAAGGTGTGTAAAATCCATCGACTGTTGCCCTCAGGTAAGGTCACTGCCGAGAACCTCCCAAATTCTTTACACTTAAAATGTCTAGAGTTTTCTGGGTTGGTTTTGGGGGGGAGTTTTTTGTTTGTTTTTTGTTTTGTTTTGGGGTGAGGTTTTTTAAGTTGAACGTGGGACTGCAGTGATGTGTTCTGTGTTTTTACTTAGTGAAAATTACCCTTCAATTAAATCATAGTTACATTAGCATGCTTCTTGAGGGAGTAGTAGAAGATAGATGCAGTCAAACACCCTGTTCCTCCATATAGACTTCACAGTATATTCGACCTGTCTTTTATCAAGAACAAGATCTGAAGCTTTCCCAGGTGAAACACCTATGCTGAGGTTGAGAGTGATTTCTTCTCTTGCAGGTGGGATTTTGGTGTTTTTAACAGGCCAGGCAGAAGTTCATTCTCTCTGTAGAAGGCTAAGGAAAGCCTTTCCATTCCAAAAAAACAACACTGCAGGTAATGCTATAGAATAAAGGACAGTTAAACTTTGAATTCATCTCGCTTGAGAAACGGGCTTGCTTTGCACCTAAAAAATAAGAGCTTCTGTTTAAAACAAAAACCAGAGGTTGGGGAAAGGGCTCAATGTGGATGATTTTGATGACCGATTGTTAAGTTTGTGCTGGTTTGAGTTTGGGGAAAAGGTTTACGTGTGTGATGCTTTCCAGTTCCTCCGCATTCATTGCATTTCTTCGCTTACTCTGTTGGTCCTGAATTAAAGTGGAAAAGCTGCTGCTTGTTGGAGACTTTTTTTAGGATAGTGGAATTTCCCAAGACAACTTTAGAAAAGTTGGACACTCAAATTCTAATATAGCTCAGCTAATCGTCTCCTAAACCTACGGCATACAGTTTCTGTGTGTGCTGCTGTCGATCCTCTGTATGGTTCCCAAATGGAATGATAACGTTGAACTTGTGCACCCCCTGTCCCCTCTGCTTTCAATGTGTCTGTTTTCTTCTTTCATCCTGTGACACTTTTTGAATCCCCAAAAAGATGGGAGTGGGACCAGATTCTCCCCACTACCTTTTCCGAGAGGAAAGCATGCTCAGCTAACAGTAATTCCACTGGCTTTTTTTGTAGGAGGAGATGATGACAGAGAAGAATCAGTGGAAGAAATCAGAAAATTTAAGAAATCAAGGAAGCGGAAGAAAGTTATGGTAATGTGTGATGGCTAGAATTCCTCCAAGAGACAGGAAGGAGCAGGTACCTCCCTGCAAAACAGTACTCCTGCGTAGCTGTGTTTCTCGCCAGGCTGTTTTAGACTTGCATGAAGCCTTGTAGCCTACATATGTGCGTTCAAGAAATCCAGTGATACTACCCGCACTGATAACTGCTGCAATACGAGCAGCAGAGTGGTAAAATGTGTCCCTGGATATAATGGGCAGGAGATTGATTTCGGTTCAGTACTAACCATTAAAACTTTAATGGAAGGAATTCCAGACTCGCTGGCTCCAGGGCTGCTGCTCATCTCACCATTTGTTACCCAAAATTGGGACTAATGCATCTGTGACAAAGGGGAGCGTTTGGCTTCTGCCCAAGTCCTACATGCACTTGGTTAGCAGGAGATCTTGATATTATAGATATACTGGCCACTGACATTGGATCCTGGTAGCTGAAGGGACCTGAATTAAAGATATTTTACCCTTTCCCACTGTCCTCCAACTAAAGAAGCTTGGCTTGGCACAAAATGCTTAAATACTTTAAAATACTTGGATTATTCCCCCCAACTCTCACAGTTACCAAATGCTGAACCTCAGCCTGGAAATACAAATGAAATCCGTCAATCCCTCTGTCACCTTCAGGGCAACAGACGTTTGGAGTAAGTGCTCAGCTTTGCCTTCAAAGCAATGAAAAGTGCTGTTTGTGTCCCGCCTTAATGCTGTGTGATTGTCTTTCCTGTCTTTCTCAGACACTCCCCAGAATTGATCTGGACAGTTACTCTGTTGTACCGGTGGATGAAGGAGATGAAGACAGAGACGCTGAAACTGATGATGATATTGCAGGGTCTGATATTGACCTTGATTTAGAAGATGGAGACTCAGAAGAAGGTTCGACACTTATGAAATAAAAATTCTGTATCTCTTGTCAGCTGTGAAATGTGCGACGGAAGCTTGTTGTCCTTTGCTCAACTGGTGTGATAACACAGCAGACCTGTGTCACAGAAAAGCTATTAAGATTTTCCAGCTTCAGCTTTGCACCAAATACTTTACTGGTTTTAAATGAAGTGGTGTTTGTGAACATTGTTGGGACTAAACCTGGAAGTTGACTTGCCATGTACTTAACAATATCGGTTTGTTCACAGATGAGAAATCTGATTCGTCCCTTCCTCTCTATGTGCTCCCGCTCTATTCTTTGCTCGCGCCAGAGAAACAAGCAAAGGTAAAGGATTTACTGTCACAATGATTAAATGATCCTTATAGATATGTGTGATCATTGTCTAAAGTCACATGTGCTTTGCGAGTTAAAACTTCCATCTTGGACTATCCCTCAGTGGGCTGATGTGAATGGCCCAGTGGGCGAGTTGGGGTAGGATTGGAGCAGCCCTTGTTTGGGCTGGGATCTCCCTAATGAGCCAGTTCAGCAGGTTGGGAGAGATGAAAAGTGACAGTCCTGCAGCGTGTTAGAATTAGTCATGGCCCCGGTGCACATCAGGATCCCACTGCCAACAGGCAGTTCGTACAGGTTCTTACGTTTCTTCTCGGGCTTTGGAGGTGGCAGCAGTACGTCTAAATACGACTCAACACTTGTGTGTGCTCCACCGGGAGCCCCTGTGGATGTTTCTGAGGGATTAACTGAGTTGGACAGAGAGCTCCAGAGCTGGAGACAAAGAGTTAAGTCTTTGGTCTCTTGGGTTTCACCTGCAATGCCATATGCGTTGTCATCCCTTTGCAACCCATCCAAGTTGACTGCCTGTCTTTTTTGTGTTGTTGGCAGCGCATTTCACGTGCCCATCTGTTTCTTGTAGGTATTCAGGGCTCCTCCTCCTGGCACGAGACTCTGTGTTGTAGCCACCAACGTGGCTGAAACATCGCTTACCATCCCAGGCATCAAATACGTGGTTGACTGTGGAAAGGTCAAGAAACGTTTCTACGACAAAATCACTGGGGTTTCATCTTTCAGAGTCACCTGGATATCTCAAGCTTCAGCTAACCAGCGGGCAGGTCGGGCTGGCCGGACAGAACCAGGGCACTGTTACAGGTTAGCTACCTGCCGTGGAGAGGGTTAGGAGAAACAAAAAGCCCAACGAGTGTCGGTGTGAATTTGACAGCTTCTCTCGTCCTGCTGCTGCTTTCACAAGGACCTGGTGCTGCTTGAAACATTTTGGTTTTGTCTATTCTTCATTCAGATACGAGAGGTGAAGCCAAACATGGACTGTCACTGGTGATGTTGGTTTGACAGTTTGGCTTCTCAGGGGCCTTTCTCTTGCTGAAAACCCTTATTTTGGTGGCCAGATTAGCATGGATTCCACTCCAAGCCAAGTCAAGTTTTTGTGAATAAGGCAGTTTGCCCCAACCATGTAAATAACTACGTGGTTATGTAAATAGGAGCCACAGCTGCCTTTTTTTAAATCCCTTGCCAATTTTTCATGCATATCTTCCGAGTTACAATTTCTTTTATGTCTCTAAGCAACAATTCTGGTCCACCAGGTTATACTCTTCAGCAGTCTTCATGGACTTTGAGAAATTTCCTGCTCCAGAAATAACAAAGCGACCAGTAGAAGACTTGATTCTGCAAATGAAGGCATTAAATATAGAAAAGGTGAGGTGTAAACGGGCTTTGACTACAGCACTCACTGAAGCGGTTGCCCCTAGGAGCCAGAAACAAACACAAATGTCTCTTGTCATCATTGCTTGAAGCTGTGTCTTGTGTAGAAATTAGGATTCTGGGATTTGATTTTGGTTCTGCAAATCGCAGAAGCTGCTATGAATTCCACCAGGCCTTAACAGACATGTTTGTTCAGGTAATAAGAGCTTTCTTATATTCTTAGTAGTGAAAAAAACCCCGTCCAAACAGGGGTAGTGTTTTGGAGATACTCGAGCACTTTCAGAAAGCACAGTATGTAAAATTAGACCTTAAAGCTGCCTGCCCTAGGCGGTGCCTGGAGTCAGTGGCAGCTAAGGGTGACGCTGGTATTCCTGTTTCCTAATGTTTTTGTTCTAAGTGTTTCCTCCCATTATATGTCCTTTCCTCTCGCTCCTGGCAAAGATCCTAAATGTTTTTCTTTGGTATATGTAACCAGAGGGGAAGGTTTCGCTCCCTTCCAGGACTTCTCACTGTGTTCAGACTCGGCTTTTCAGTGGGAGTCATGTCACTGATGTACTGAGAGGCATTTTCTCTTGGTGTCCGTAGGTAGTCAACTTCCCGTTCCCAACACCACCTCCAACAGAAGCACTTGCAGCCGCTGAGGAGCTGCTGATAGCCCTGGGTGCCTTGAAGGAACCCCCTATGACGGGAAGGTAACGTCTGTGGTCCCCCACAAATTTCTTCTCGGCGCCACTGCTCAGCCTCCGCTGTCGAGGCAGTGGGCACTGCTGTCCTCCCGCCTGCTTTTCCATCTCAGCCCTCGCATCTGAGGGGGTGCTTTTGTACAGAGGCCGGCGTCGTTTTAACAGTCTCGGGTTCACTTGTGTTTGTTTTGCTGGCCATGGGTGTGTTTGGGCAGGGAAAGACACTGCCAGGAGTGTGCCATGGAGGGTAGGTGGGAGCTCCGTGAGGAGGAGGAGTCTTTCCCCCAGCTTTTGGGACCAGCACCTAACAAAATCTGAGAAAACACATCGAATTAATTGGGCTGCCAAAACCAGAAACACAGCCTTGTTCTAATGCAGAAGTCCACTTCATGACGTGACTTTTCTCTTCCTCCCCGAGGCTGAAGCAGCAGCTGGCAGCAAAGCTGAGTTGCCCTATTAGTCCCTTGGGCAGAATAATGGCCACTTTTCCTGTTGCCCCCCGCTATGCGAAGATGTTGGCATTAAGCAGGCAGCACGACTGCCTGCCGTACACCATTACCATAGTGTCTGCAATGACCGTCCGGGAGCTTTTTGAAGAGTTTGACAGGTGAGTGAGTTCAGCTGACGTGCTGTTTACAGGATGCATCACCTTGTCACAGCTGAGGCCCCTCGGCACGTAAGCACAATACTCATTTACGCTGTTTCCTGTTTCTTTTAGGCCAGCAGTAAGTGAGGAAGAGACGGCGCAACTGAAGGGGAAGAAAGCAAGGCTTTTACAGATGCAAAAGATCTGGGCCGGGCAGGGGCCGATGCAAAAGCTAGGAGACCTCATGGTGATGTTAGGTATTGCAGACGACGGTTTCCCTGTACTGTTAACTTCCACTCTCTTCTCCTCCCTGTCCCTGAGCTCTCAGCTTTATACAGCCAAAGGCATCCTCGTGCTGTAGGACTAAGTCCAGCAGTACGTCTTCGAGGCTGTTCTGTGGGCAGCCTGCCAGCGTCCCAGGCTAATGACAAGTGGCAACTGTGATATGCACGTGTTGACTATGACAGTACTGTCCCACTCTTGGTTTAATTAGGAGAACTGATCAGCTAAGTCGTTTTCTCTACCTGACTGTTTGCTTCCAGGAGCAGTGGGGGCCTGTGAATATGCTGGGTGTACCCGTAAATTCTGTGAAGAAAATGGGCTGCGATACAAAGCCATGCTGGAAATCAGGCGCTTGCGGGGGCAGCTGACAACAGCAGGTAAGTGGGTTTTGAGAGGAATTGCCGTGTTTATTCTCTTTCGGGGGGTGACAAATCAGCTGGGCTTTTTGTTGGAACCTTTTCTTTCTATTGGATCGTAACTCACCTTCTGTTCCGTGCAGTGAACTCGGTCTGCACAGATGCTGGTCTCTATGTTGACCCCAAGATGAAGCCCCCAACAGAAGCTCAAGCAACTTACTTGAGACAGATTGTGCTGGCAGGGCTGGGGGATCACGTTGCCCGAAGGGTTCAGGCAGAAGAGCTTCTGGATGACAAGTGGAAAAATGCCTACAAGGTAAACAGCTTGATTTCACCAAATTCCTCTTCCCTGTGTGGCAGAAAGACATTTCTGTGCAAAGCCTGGGCTTCTGAGTGGATGCAGCATTGGGGCTGTGTGTGCTGGCTTTCTACAACTTCTCTCCATAGAATTTAAGTTTCCAGCATTGCAATTTCCCAGTCCTCACATAGGAATTGTTATAAAAGAGCTAAGAAGTAGCGTTAGTCCATCTTGCAAAGTGCTTGATGTCTCCAGAGAAGGTGAAGCAGAAAATAATGGGGTCATTAAAAACCTCCACCACTTAAGGAAACCGTATAAATGTACATCTGAGAGAGACTGAAATTAGATGCAATCAAGAAATTGGATTGCCAGTAACTCATCTTACTCTGCTTCAATCTTCTGTGCTTTCTTAAAGACTGCTCTCCTGGACGACCCAGTGTTCATCCATCCAAGCTCAGTCCTCTTCAAACAACTCCCAGAGTTTGTGGTGTATCAAGAAATTGTTGAGACTACGAAAATGTATATGAAAGGTGAGACTGCTGCGGTCCCTAGTTGTTCTGCAGGTATGGTGAGGAATTCAGAAGTGCCGTAGCAGAATGTTTCCCTTGCTGCGGTGACCACGTGCTGTCCTTACAGAGTGGTCGTGCCTCCTGGGATTTGGATCCTTATGCTTTCTAGATCTGGACCAGGGGAAAAATTGGCCTGGTTTATTCTTTGTCTAGCAGAATGGCCTGAGCAAAGCTCAGCTTCTGAAATAGCTGCTCTGCACCAGCCCTGGTAGACCTATTATTGCTGGTCTCTGAACAAAAGAATGTAAATCTGTACAGTTGACTTGAAAAATGAGATGCAAGTAAATCTGTGGAGATGAGATCCTGACCCCGGACTCACGGGACTGCTAGTGAGTGGTAGCCCTTGGCAGCAAACCTGTATTTAGCTGTGTGGTTTTTCCCTTCCTAAGGTGTGTCTGCAGTCGAACCTGAGTGGATTCCTGCCCTGTTGCCACCGTACTGCCACTTTGGGAAGCCTCTGGAAAATCCTCCTCCGTCTTACTGCCCCGAAACAGGCCGAATTCGATGTCACAGACCAAGTGTCTTTTGTAAGTGTCTTGAAAAGTGTCACTCGGTAGTTTTGTCCGAGAGCTGCTCTATAGTTATTGTAATGCTGCTTTTAACAAGACTGTCAGCAGACCAGAAAGGTCAAACTCAGCTTGGACTGTTCAAAGAGCTTAACAGTGGTAGCTCCATGGGATACGTAGCGTTTAAATATCGGCATCTTCCCGTTGGCATGGGTATTTTATGCCCATCTGCTCCCCCTGTTAAGGAGCAAGGCTGGCTCGGAGGTGGCAGTATCCTCCCTAAATTTTAGCACCTGTGTTGTCACATCTCCCTTGGAAATTTACCCTCCTCTTCGAGCATTGAGGACACGTGGTGTGATCTTTCTTGCCAGATCGAGTTAGCTGGCAGCTCCCTGCTGTGGAAGTTGATTACCCAGAAGGTATTGATCGCTACAAATACTTTGCCAGGTTCCTGCTTGAAGGAAAGGTGAGTGTGTTCCAGCTGAGTGTCTTCCTTGATGTTACCAAGAAGTTTTTAGCTCAGTTTTTGGAGGAGATGAGCCTTGTGGCTTCTTCTGTGTGCGTGTCCATTCCTCATAATTTTTTGGTGGCTGGAGGAGTTTGCTGCAGTTGTTTGGGTGGGGAAGATATCTTTAAAATACGAAACAACATGAAAATTGGCATTTGGGTGAAAGATACCCCCAAATTTAATTCCTGTTTTTGCAAAGGAGAAAAGCAATAGCTCATGTCTTTGTGCATTCTGAGACACAGGATTCACCTAGCAAGCTAGTCAGGACAAGATTGGTATGGAGAGAGATGGTAATAGAGGGTACAGGATGGAAATCTATAGTAGTCCAAGTTCATTGATGATTGTCTCCACAGAACAATTAATTTACCTTGTTCATTATATACTTGTTACAACAAACGTTCCAGGTCATTGAAAAGTTGAGTTCTTACAGCCAGTTTCTGCTGTCCAGTCCCCTCATAATGCTGAAGACGTGGTCCAAGTAAGTTGTTAAAAACAAACATAAGTGTGTTGTTTCCACCAAACACTTTTAACTTCCTTTTAAACTAAAAAAAAATCAATGCTGGGAAGGGTGTTCTAGATAGTGATCTTGGCTGCAGCTGCGGGGAGAGGAAAATGAGTTTTCTTACCAAGAAAAATTGTGCCTCAAGAGAATTGGGCGATTGTAAGGGCAGTATGGAAGAACACACGCAACCTGCTGGTCACACTGACCTCTGCGGCTGCTCCGTACAAATAAACTGTCAGATGAGCACCGCTACCTTCCTTGCTTTTCTTTGCAGTTTGACCAGATATACTGTCTTTATTTCTTTTCAAAAACTAGTTTCCAATAGGCCGTGTTTTTCTTGTGGTTCGGGTTAACATTTATAGAAGTGCGACCCTCAGAAGGACTGTGAGCTCTTGCTTCCCATGCTCTCCCCCCACTGTCCTCCCTTGTTTACCAGAATAAGCTTTCTCCGAGTCTTCCAGGAGTTTTCATGGAGTTGATAGACGCAGGGATTTTGAAAGACTTTGTTAAGAGTGACTGATGTTATCTGAGGGTCCTACAATTACAAAGTGTTTTCCTGTTTTAGTCCATTCCGAGTTCAGTTTGGGACCTCTGGATTCCTTTTTGCTTTGCCACGTGCCGTGCAGCCACACAGCAGACAACTTCGTGCTGTCGGCAGCGAGAGCAACCTGCTGCTGCTTCCAACAACAAAAAGTTGTGGCAGGGAGAAGAAACTATTTCTAGCGAGCTTTCTTGAGCCAATGACATGGCTTTGTATCCAGAGGTCGTGTGTTTCTACATCTATACTTAGCCTTTTAAAAACATTAAGAGTATGAATTGAGAAAGGAGAGCCGAATGCTGTAATGCTTTGCTAAACTGTGCCAATGAACGGTGTTTTATTGCACCCTTTTATTTTGGACTGATTTAGACTTCAGCCCAGGACAGAATCCCTCCTGCGGGCTCTAGTTGCAGAAAATTGTGATAATCGCGACGCTTTACTGGCTGCATGGAAGAAAAATCCTAAATGTAAGTGTTCTGCTTGCTTAATTGTTAGTCATATCAGTGCAGACTTTGTAGTACCTCGAGCACCATTGAATTATAAATTTAAAAAAACCCGATGATTTCACTTAATAAGCTTCAAGTATTTGCTGTTTTCTTACCAGAAACAGTAATGTTCTGTGCTTTGGTTCTTGTGACGAACTGGAGTTCCCTGTACTTTGGAAAGCAATGTTTATTTGTATTTTAAGATTATTTTTTTATGTAGTTCTAACCACAGTTAAAATGTTTGATTTGGGCTTTTGAAAAATGAGACTGTCATGGTACTGTCAGTAGATACCAGAAAAAAATTTTTCCAGGTAGAATGGATTTCGTTCAATATTAGGGTCCCAGATCATGAGAGTTCTTTATAGAAGCAGCAGCAAAGTGACTCAGTGGTGGCTTTGACAGTAATTCTCCCATACTTGGCACTTTTCTATCTGCATGCAGGTGTCCAGGCTCCAACACTGTCCCGGTGATGGGAAGTTGGTTCTTGGTGAGCAGGGAGCTGCTGCAGGGCCTCGTCTTTCCAGCGAAACCGCTCGGTCCCTGACTCCCATAGGCATCTAATCGCTCCTCTCTTTCATTCCAGATTTGCTGCCAGCCTATTGCCAGTGGATCCCCGAAGCTATGCATGATGAGCTAGCCAAGAAGTGGCCACCTGTAGCGCTGTGAAGTGCCTGACTGTTCTTGACGAGACTCCTTTTCTCCAAGATGTTTCAAGAGCTTGGGTTTCCTTGGAAATCTGATAACACAGATGGACTTGCTAACTGTTAGCCATAGCTTTTTGTAAGCAAACCGGGTGTTACCCTGGTTTTCTGGGAAGCTCTCTGTGTTCTCAGAAGCCCTACCAGCTGTTTCGCTGGTATTTTGTAATATTAATGTTTGGATAATTTTATCCATTGTGTTTTACAGATTTGTTTTTTGAAGTTTCTCTTTGGACTACATTAGTCATATGGACTATAATAAATATGTATAGTTCTTGGTCTGGATGGGAGAAATGTTTTCCATGTGGGATGCTGCAGTAAGCAGAGTTTCAGACCCTTGTAGACCCTTCCTCATGCGTGACTGCAGATCCAAATGCAGACTGAACCTTTGGTCCTTGTGGTGGATTGACCATGGCCAGCAACTAAGCAGCACGCAGCCGCTCGCTTGCTCCCTCGCTTCCTGGCTGGATGGGACAGAGGACAGGAAGCACAAAAGCGNGGGGGGGGGGGGAGGGAGGGAACAAAACCAACCAAATGATGCAAAGGCATCACAAGATGCCCATGATGAGCCATCTGAGCATGATGTTGTGGGGCAGGGACTGTCCCTGGGGCCAGCTCAGGTCAGCTGTCCTGGTTCTGTCCCCTCCTGGTGCCTACTCATGGGGGAAGCAGGGAAGGGGAAAGAGGAAGCCTTGACGCTGTGCAAGAACTGCCCAGCAGCAGCCAAAATACGGGGCTGTTACCAGCACTTCTAGTCCCAAATCCGAAGCACAGCAGCATATGGGCTGCTATGAAGAAATCGACTCTGACCCAGTTCAGTCCTAATATTTCTTTTCCTTCTTCTCTAGGGATTTGCTGTGAGTTCAGAGTACCCATTAATCTTGCTTTCAGTATTTTTTTTTTTAATCTCTTCTCATCCCTGGCTCAGTGCTGCAGGCACTCAGCTCTCCTGGTGCCCTTGGTCTCTGGTGTGGTTTGTCAGTACTGTTCTGTATGGTCTGGTGTTCCCGAGCCACACAGCGTTTCAGGGGCTGGAGCACTTTTGGGAATACAGCGTGTTTTAGGAGGCAGGGCAGATTTTAACCATGCCATCCGCTCATTTTGCAGCAAGAAACTTTGGTTGTCCCAGAAGAAAACGTACAGCTTGAGTTTACTTTGCCTTTCACCTGATCTTTTTCCTCCTTGGTAAATCCTGCGCTCACACTGTGTTAATTTGCTGTTGCTTGTAATACCGTGATACGAGGAGGTGTGGGCAGCGGCCCTCTTGTCCCCGTGTTCTGGAGGAAACCGGTGTGACCCAAGCCCAGAGAAGGCTCTGCTCCCACGCACCGCAGGGGCTGCAGGCCAGGATGCAAGTAGGCGTTAAAAATACCTCATGCTGATGAAACAACAACTTTCAGTTTTGAGCAAGAAGGGAAATAGCCTGTTGTAGCTGTGTGTTTACAACGTTCGGCAATACCCACGGGCAGGAGGGTGCTGCGAGCTCTTGGCTGGGTGCCTTTCTCCAGCAAGAACTGCGGCAGAAGTTTGCAAGCTGCTCTGTGCTTATGGGAGGGAAGAAAACAAAGGAAAATACAGAGCCTTATTTACAAATGACAAAACTGAAATTACGGCTCCTTCGGGAAACGACAAGAAAAAGCAAAACAAGGGAATGTCGCCCTTTCAGCCCTCCGGGGCCGGATGGGGGAAAGGGAAGAAAGAAAAGGAAGTGGAGATGCCGGGGATTGAACCCGGGGCCTCATACATGCAAAGCATGCGCTCTACCACTGAGCTACATCCCCTGCNGCCCTTCCCGGGGCGCCCTCTGCGCGCCCCGCCGCGGGTGTGTGGGGGGTGCTGGGGCCCCACCCCGCCCTGCGGCTGTTGGAAAGGAGGGCAGAGGAGCGGGGCAACCCCCGAGCGCCCCAGGAGCCGCGGGGGGTGAGCCCCGCGGGGGGAGGGCAGGCAGCGGCGCGGGGCACCGGCACCCACGGCTGCGCTGGGCGGGGGCGTATCCACGG